>QWTY01000331.1:0-18613 GCA_008033365.1 Pseudorectes ferrugineus | reverse complement strand
CTCTCTAATGGTTTAATGTCTTTGTTAATGTCTTTGGGCCCACAACCGCCCCCAGGAGTCAAGGTGGGGCTGCTAGGCCACAGGAAGGCCAAGGGGTCTTTTCCAGTGCATCATTTGGTTAGTAACACACCAAATATTGCTGTGAATTGGTGGCAGGATTGCTGTTCTGCCACTTCTGTAGAGAGCTTTGTAAGAAGAGGTGCAATGCCATCCTGGGTTTGCAGTCCCCAGCACTGCACACCAGCTTCCCTTCAGCCCCACAGAGCGATTAAACCAGGAGCCATGCATCTCCCATGTCCCAGCTCAACATTTCTGGTGAGAGATCCAAGTAAGAATCCCTCAACATGGAGCAGTAATTACACCCATACTTAAAGAACATTAGGTGAGGGTGTGCTGCAGACATAAAACACACCTCAGTAAATTAATTTGTATTACACACTGAGTGGAGTTTCTTGCAGAATTCTGCTCGAGAATCACACCTAACATTAATATTAAACCCTTTCTTGGTAAAAAACAAAATCCAGTGTGGAGCTGCACTATCAGCCCTAGGTCTTGGGAATACTTTCATCAGGGAATGGCACTGTAGTGCCAACTTTGGTGCTCCAAAGTGTAACACCAAACTTATAAAGCTTCTGTTCAGCTTTTGTCCAATCCTATTTTGTTAGAAGCAGCTGAATTCCTTATAAAAGTGCTCAGAAACTGTCAGACTCAATAGGAAGCCAGGACCAAGCAACTGAAGGATGCTTATTCCTATTTTCCATATGAAATGCAATGCATGAACTACATCCAGCCAGTTCTTTCAGTTAGAGTTTTGGAAGAAGGAAAAAAAGCAAGGCAGGATCAGCCTGCTATAGCAATGCCACAAGCCAACTGGAGACTTGCCAGTTACTAGGGCTCAGAAACAGACAATTATTTCACTTCTGAGTCTCATATTTTCAGCATATCTCACAAGGAGCACCCATCACCAAGCACAGACTAGTGCCTTCCTCCCTGGCTGCCCACGAACTTCCAACTATCCCATTTGTACAGAGGAGAAATCTGTCATTCAACTAGCAAACAGAAGAATAATTAGTTTTATGACTAAGAGTGTAATTCCATTTGTTACAGACAAAACAGCTATTTCCCCAAGTAACTGCAGCTTCATAACCATATTACTTGCCTTTCTAAGCTCCTTTCCCTAGCTGTTGTGGGAAAAACTGGCACAAATCAAAGTAGCAATGGTACAATTAGATGAAAGACATGTAATGTGTTGTGTAGCAAGCCTCTGAATACAGCATAAAAAGAAAAAAAGAGATTATTTCCTTGTTTTAAGATATGATTTTAGGGGTTGTTATGAAGACTAAAATAAACCAATTTTCCAGAAGGGGTCCAAAAGTGCAGTGTCTCCCCAAGCATACTCACAATGACGGATTAAAGAGCAAAAGGAGAAGCTTCTTTCTCACAGCAGGACATGATTTAGTTAGTGCATTACTGCTGCATAAAACAGGACTGTTCCTCTGCATGGGGGAAGTTAAAGCTAGGACACATCTGCAGGACTATTCCTTTGAAACATCTCCTTTTCAATTCACAAAGCTTCCTAGCTGCCTTGAAAAAATCTCATCAACTCGGTCAAACCACATTACCACAAAACAGGTCCTCCCTGTAGCTGGACTCAAAGCAGCAATGCACAAAAATGGACCCCTTTCAGCACTGTGCTCGTTACTAAGGAAGGAAACCTGCAAATTGGTTTGTGCATTCCTTACCCTCCTTCCTCAGGGAAACCTTCAGATTCCCTCACCCAGTTTTCACATGAAAGCAATGCACCCAAAAGTTCAGAAAATCCTGACTATGACTTCTGATCTCCAGTCACCAAGAGGGAACCGAGGAAGCAAGATTAAGGTCTGTACACACAGCACTTTTTATGAAACCCAAACTGGCCTAGTTAAAAGAGATGACACTTTTGGGACAAGAGTTTGTTTGCATCTTCCAGCCATGTTCGCTTTGCTCTGACACCCATCGGACATCTGTTAGACCTGAACTACTCCTCAAGTGCTTCATCTGCTTCTAAGCTGGAGGCTGAGCTTGGTGTAGGAGCTCAACAAGAGAAACTAGCCTGAGCTAGAGAAGATATTTGTAAATCATAGCCTAACTCTGGCCTTCTAGCTCACCCAAAAGTCACCCCCATGTTCACCTCATAGGAACTCACCCATATCTCACATTCCTCATACCTGTGACTGCCATTCCCCCATAGGTATGTTTTAATTTGGGTCATTATTAGGAATATTTATTATTTTGAAAAAGATGTATCAACCCACATTTATCCATTTCCATCTTATTTTCTTAGCTTCCAGCATGTAATTTTTAAATTTCATTTCATTCAAGAAATTCAAATTTACTTGAACAAGTGCAATTGCTCATTAGGACACCTGGAAAACAGGTACCCACAGCAACCACCACACACAGCAGGTCAAGGTCACTGTTTCAGAAACTAATCCTGGTAACAGAGGTAAAAGAGAACAGCATCACCCAACCTCCTGATCTGAGGAGCATCTGACAGTCTTCAGGCAGAGGCAGGACAAGAGTAAAGCCACTGCTCACCCACCAGCCGTGGTGAACATTTCAAGACACTTCCATCTTTGCAAAATGTTTGCCCACAGTAGCTCAACTATTTGTACAGCAAATGATGTCCAAATCCCACTCCCACAGCAGGAAATAGAAAGTTAGCTTCCTACCTCTATTTTCTAAGTCACATTATTTTAAAATGAGAAGGGTTTCTATATTTCTTATTTTTGATCACCTTCAGTTTCTATCACAGATAAAACTGAAAGCCAACGATATCATGTGCAAACAGTATTAAATGGAAACTTGCTCATCTTAGATTCAGAAAGCCTTTCTATATTCTTTAACTCCACTGTTGTCAATCAAAAACCTCATTACACAGGAAACTAAGGCAAATAATCCTTGTATAACCAGTTTTTGATTGACAGAAGGTTTGTTAAACATGGCTGTACCGAGGTTCCTGGCGGGAGCTGGAGATAAGTGACCTGTGCCACTTACAAATCTGGAGTTAATACTAAAATGGTAACAGAAATCAATTCTGAACTTCCTAAACCAGGAAATGTTATTTTTGTAATTACTGTATTTTGGTATCAACTGGGGGCCTACAGCAGTAACCCAGGCTCACGAGCAGCTCCTGGTGAGGTTCACAGCCACGAGGACGTACGTGCATGTAGGCAGATGTGCACTCAGCAAACACCGTGCTTAGGTCACCGAGACGAGAAGGTTTATAAACCAACAGCGCAGTGCCAAGCTTCTACACCGTGCATAAACCCACCTAATCCCCGTGTTTGCAGGGCTCCTCAGACCCCGTAACAAAGCAAAGCCATTTAAACAGCGGAGCCTTATTTTAATCAGTTCAGGACAGATCACATGGCCCCCTATGAAATCCTTCATGACTCTCTACAGGCGAGAGGACAGACCAGGGGATTTCCTGCAGTTTGCTGCACCCATAGCTCACTGCACAAGGAACAAAGTCAGCACCTGGATCGCTCAGGACCATCACGTCAGCTCCTCTTACAGCTACAGCATGAGCCACCAAACTCTGACAAACACCCTACCAGCCCTGCTGAGCTCGCCCCTTCCCTCCTGCACTCACAGGTACACAGCAAGTGTGTGGGGCACACAGGCCTCATGGGTAAGAAGTCAAGCCAGATGACACAATTATGAGTTGTGGCAGATACTTCCACTCATACCATTTCTCTTACAAAACCAAATAGTTTTTCAACCCAGCATTTTGCAGGAGAACCTTGGAGTCAGGTTTTATTTTCAATGGCTTCTATGTTTTAATTTTTTTTTTTTTTTTTTTAACACAGAGTTTCTTCATTTCTTGTTTGAATAAAACTCACTGCTCATTATGTGCCAGGATGTGCTACACAGACCAGGATAGGAAATGAGCTAAAGGCACCTCAATTCCAGCTGTGACACTGGGGTAGCTGTGCATAAGGAGTTTTGAGGAACTCAAACTTCCAGCAGAGCTGCTACTGGAACTCAGAAGGCTGCTGCAAGAATCACTGCCAGGAGGCTCCACACGATGACATACAAGCTTCTTTGTTTCTAATGAGGTCATCCCATTCTCAAGACAGACGATGATTATTTTTAAACTTCAGCACAGAAAAACCTATCACTTTGCTGTAGCCCTAGAAAATTTGTCTGCAATCTCCTCCTCACAAAAGCTTTTAAAAATAGACTCCTACACATTTATTACTCAACTTGGTGATCCAGCCCTCAAACACACCAGGGCTATTCGTCACTATAGTAACTATTTTCCCTGGGAGCATCTTCTCTCGCTGCAGGGAGGATTGCCTTTGGAGGCTGGAGGTGTGGCTGTGAACAGGCCCTGTTTTATGATCTTGCTGGCAAAGCTTTTCTGCCCCCATCTCCACACACCTGTACACGATGAAATGTTCCCTAGGATTCCCACTCCAACAGCAGTTTAGGGGACAGGTGATGGGAACAGCTCACCCCTAACAGGCAGGATCCTCAGCAGTGAGGGAGCAGGAAGCTCCATGCCAAGTGACACCTCAGTTGCACCAAAACCTCACCAAGTGCAGGGGAGTTGGAGGGGGAGACCTCTACCCCCAGAGGAGCAGAAAGGCCCAGTTCAGGACCACCACTGGCAGAGGGGAACCATGAACAGGAACGTGCTTGCCAGGTAACAAGGAGAAGCTTTTAAGAAGTGATCACAAATTTCACAAGCTTCTTAACTATACTCCAAGGAGTGTAATGAGAGATCAAATACGACATTTCAGAGTTTTAGAAGGCAGACATTATGCCAAGACCCACACAAAGACCCAGTCACCCTCAACTTCTAGCTACCTCAAACACATGTCATTTCAGTGACTGCCAGTGTGTGGTCCTGGTCTTGCTGTGATAAAGGATAACTGGGGGCGGAATTACACTCTTACAGTAAAATGGGGTCAAGTCTGAGAAAAACAGCGTATTTGAGGCTGTTAGTGTAAACCAAACAAATTTGCTTTAACTACAACATAAATATTACCAAGAGAAATGGCTTAAAATAAACAACACATCTCCTCAAGCAACTCAAACTGCAGAGCTGTTAGCTTTTCAGAAGTGGTTGCCTTCGTTGCCGTGGTTATTGAGCATCTTCTCAGCCTCCTGAAGACCTCTTTCATCTTGTATTTCCTCCTGGCCCCTGATGCTTCATGCATTGGGCCACCTCTAGGATAAGCAAGTCCAACATCTATCTTCAGAGCTTATTTTCCAAGCTATCATAATTTTAAACATTTCTATTGACACTGAAGAACTCGATGTTCTTTGGCCAGGCCATGAGGGCAACCTCTGTACCTCCTTAAGGTGATCTTGAGCTGTGTGTGATTTGCCAATTAGACCCTCTACTGCTTTCGCATGAGCAGGTAACATCCAAATTCTTCTTTTATACAGAAATTAGTCACATACTGCCCAAGTAGATTCTCCACAAAAGAGATCAGGAGACACCAAAGAGACCTGAAAGTCAGGCATCAGTCTGTATTTCAGGTATTCTGAACACAAATGCATTTATACCTTTAATAGCAATACATTTCTATTAGTCAAATAGATTCACAGAAGCATTAAGCTATATAATACACAGTTTATGACCCCATCAGGCACAAAAGGTATGCCTAGAACACCAGTACAGTCAGCTGCTTGCTTGTTCTATCCACGTGTGAAAAGGCTTGCACGCTTACAAGCTCTGCTTTGCACACACTGACAGTCTGTTTGCCTGTGTATTTCTTTTCAGTACAGATCATTTACCTCTGGAAGCAAAGAACAACTAAGTTATTTGCAAGGAGAAGGCTATCAAAAACCACTTGCAGATTTTAGATCATTCCCAGTGATTAACAAACCGGTTCTGCAAGCAGGAGGTCAGTCATACCTTCTTAATCACTCAAATACAAAAATTCCTGGGATAGTTCAAGGTTAAAAAGTCAGGAAATGGGAGATGAGGCTTCTCACAACATTAACTTGCCTGCCAGCCTCTATATCCTGCATGCTTTCCTGAACCAATTAAGCAGAAAAGATATAAAAGAGTAAGGTACAACTTGATGAGAACGGTACAACACTACTGAATTAAAAGCATGCAAGAGTTGGAATTTAACCATGCAACTAATTCAAACATCTTTAATTTTAAATAGCTGAAATTGGTTTTTAAGTTTGCTTTCAGTCCTTCTAGGATGAAAAGCAGCCTTGCCACCTGCACAGCCTGAGTAGATTAACTAAAAATAAGTCAGCTTTCTCTTCACTTGGAAGCTCAACTATTCTTGAATAAGGGGACTGGTCACTTCAGAGTATGGGGTAAATTGCCTACCAAGCACCCAGAGCAGTCAGACTAGTTCCTTGACATATTTGGGAGATTATGAACTTGAAGGTTCGTCTCTGCTCTTACAGCCTGCATTCCTGCTTCCCTGAAAGGCTGCCTAGCGTGGGTGGCAGCAGTTTATATTGGCAAGATGCCTCAAGATAAGGAGGTGTATAGGACAAACTCCCCCCACAATACAGCTCCTAGAGCAGGGAACCAATAGCTACTGTCAGAAAAAGATAAATATTTGAGATCTCAGCAAGGAGGTAAGTATGGAACAACTGCCCTACCTCAGCATGCAGGAACACGTGCAGTGCAGCGAGCACTGGGCTGACCATCCAGACAGGGATGATGGGGAACAGATTTGGGATTCACTCCACAACTGGGCTTCATCAGACACTGAATTTACACTTCACGTACAGTGATTACAAACCTGAATTCTTTCAAAAGAAAAGCATGCTGCTGTACTTCCCACCAGCATGTTCTGTCTGTGGACAGCAAATGTCTCCTGCAACACTGTCAGCTCCTGTGCCCTTTATTCACATGATATTTGAAGTGACAATAGACAACCCTAGGATGGCATCACTGGACTCATCTAATCTGCCCAGTGCAGAAGACAAGCATTGCTAGTATGGAAACCTATTTGGAAAGGACAAGGGAAGCACAGGAGTTTGTTTTACGTGCACATGGTTTGCATGCTGCTCCCTGGTTCACCTCCTGCTAGCACTGGCTAATTGCTCACCCATAGAGCAGCTTTGGCAGGGCTGCCTGCTTGCTATTTCTGCATTATAAACGTTCTGACTGAGTTATAGAGCTATTTGATGGTCCCAGTCCCAAACAGCAACGTTAGCAGGCTCTCTGGTCTGCACCCTTGCAGAACACAGTCTAGGCAAGCAGCAGGGCATCACCAGAGCATCTTCTGCTCCTTGCCCTAAGCCAGATCAGCTGCAGCCACTCAGCTCTGATGCAATGCCTAGTTCTGAAAACATCACTGCCTGACTCTGATCCGACACCAGCCTTCCACCTTGGAAATCCTGGCCAGACAGAGCAGAACCCTGCTGCACAGAGGAAACTACCAAGTCACATGAATCCCCAAGGGGCCTCAGGGCACTCACAGGGCCCCTTCAATGCCACTGGAAACTCAGCAGTACCAGGTATGAACAGGAGTAGTTGTGGCTGCCTGCAAGAATCAGAGGAGATGCTTGGTCAAGATGATGTCAGAGCAGTGCAGAACACAGAAGAACAAAAATCCTTCTGCTTGCAAAGCAATTGTGAATTCAAGATACAGAATAGTTACCTGAGCATAAGCATTGCCCTGCAGACTAAAATCCATGCCATTCCTTCAAGAGGGGCAAACCAAACCTATTTCAACAGACTCAGCCTTGTGAGTTAGCACTGAGGACAGCCTTTGGAAATGAAAGCATGGCAACTCACTTTTGATCCAAAGAGGAGAAAGCCCAGGTTGCACAGCCCTCAGCTCATGAATGCAGCACTGCTGAAGCACAGAAGCACTTGGAATTCACAATATGAGCTTTACAATCTACTACTGTTGCTGTAAGTGTTGAGGCAATGTGTTCTCAGATCCTGAAAAGCCATACTGTATAAAAATGAACAGAAATGTCAGAACAAGAACAAATGTCCAGAACAACCTTGTGAGAGTAAAGCTTTAGGAGATGTACGGTTAGAAGGTACGAGTATAAAATTAATACGTTTAGTATCTTTTTCATCCAAAGTAACAAAACCTTGATTTAACATGTAGTTAAGCCACAAAAAAAAAATCATGCCAAACTGTGTTTATAGGCAGAACTGTATAAAGCACTAAACATAGCTCAGTACTTCACACATTGCAAGGGAGTTGATACAAATCAACAGCTATTGAAGGCTGCTCACGCATCTGAGGACAGCAAAAGTGAGATTTGCATCACCAAGTGAGTTTGATTGATTTACTCTTACAAACATCGTTTATTTTTAATGATCCACTATGCATATATTTTGCCAACAGATCAAATTTGTGTTAACATGGAACTTATAATGCCACTTGCTCTCTTGCATTCCCCTTTCCCACCTATCTTGGGTAGTTTAAAGCCCACTTAACAGTCCTTCTGCCAGCTCAGAAATGGCACAAGCCAGCTGAGGATTTGGTTTTTTAGTTATTCCTCAGTTCAAACCAGACAGCATTTCTTCCCACTAAGCAGAGACTCGGCGTACATATCACTTCATCACTGCTGCTCACACTTCATGCTCCAGGTATGTGTCAGAGACACACCTTACATAGTCTCATTAGTAATACTTAGCTACTATTTTACTTCAGTTTATGACCAAGAGCACAGGACCCTCCTTCCTTCCAAAGGAACAATCTTCCTCTTTCCAGTATACCCCGGTGAAGGTGGCTAAACCCAAGGATTGTTTGTGTCTTTGCTGTCTCTGTATTCCCACTTCTCCCATACATGTGTAGAAGGTATGTGCCTCAGTCAAGCTCCTGGCTTGTCTGACAGCAGAGACACCAGCTTCACTACCACCATCCTAACTGCTCCACGTTAAAAAGTGAAGGAGGTGAATCCCAACAAACAGGTTGCATTTCATCCCAGCTTTACAAGCCAGGTAACCCCAAAGAAAAAGGCCAGAGATGCCAGATTTGTCTTAAACAAGTATTGTGGCAAACAAAAGCTGAAGCCATGGCATGAAGCTCAGAGCAATGAAGCAGCTGGCCAGCAAGGCCACCAGCTTTGACAGAAAAGGTGTGTTCACACCATCCTGTGCTTTGTTCAGAAGCAGGCTCTGGACATGCAGCACATTCTCTGTAACCCCACCATATACAGCATATGCCAGCCTGTACCAACCCTGACAACTCTGCCACTCAACAGGAACAAATACTATTTCCACAGGAACATCAGAGGTGGTGGCACGACTACTCATTGCACTCCTCAGCAAGCTGATTCAGCTCATTCGACAGGGGAACAAGTCTTCCCATTCACTACAGCAACAGGACTGCCCCCGTCAGCAGGGGCGAGTTCCACCTCCCTTGGGCTGAGGCCACACCACTCCACAGGACCAAAAAACAAATGTCCCAAGGCCATTAATACACATCCAAATTCCTACTACACACCTAGATCCTCTAAAACTGAAAAAAAATCTGAATTTGTTAACCGAGATAAGGTTTTATGCAAATGCTCTAAGCTAAGCATTTAGAAAGGAATTATCGAAGACACCAGTAAATGCCTGAATTCCTCCAACAAAAAACACACAGTACACAAGGGTATGTTCCTACAGCCACGGAGAAAGACAGGTTTTATTCTATCCTTGTCAAGAAGAAAAAAAACCCACCACAAACCAATGAATTTTAAGTATCTGCTTCCAAAGCTGCAGCGCAGCCTCAGCAACAGAATTGCCACAGCCAAGCTGTAACAATACTTAGATTTCTTCAGGAATGCAGCATTTTTCATTTTACAGCACATATTCATAGTAGTAAGTGTTGATGACTTTTTTGCACTGCAAGGGTTGCTTTATCTGTACAGTGTCACTTCCCTGGACATGCTTCAGGATTAGAAGCACCCAAAAGCGTCTTAGAAAAGGATCAATTTCTAGGAGATGCAGTTATTTAACCTAAATTAGCATGTGCCTGTACAAGTACACGTGCTAGCACAGGGGAGGGAGGGAGAATTGTGTTGGATCCACAGCACAAAGACATCAGCAACTGAGCCAGGCTAATGGTTTGTTGCTCCTGTACAAAGCATCTCTCCCACCTTACACCCTACACAGCTTTTCCTTGCTCCTCTTCCCAGTCCAGCAGCCCTGCACCCTCCAAGCCCTCTCACAAACTGCTTCTGTTCAGCAAAGGAGCAGAACAGCTCCCGGACCGTTCTGAGCAGTGTATTCCCAGCTGGGTTAGGGGGACTCTGCAGTGGACAGCATGCCAGGGACGGAGGAGTGTCAGCAACAGAAGCAGCACTGGGGAAAACCACAACCCCCCTTGCTGGTTGTGATAAGCTGTCTGGCTGCTCACCAGATTTCCGGGCACCAAACTCATAGATGAGCTTCACCTGCCATGGAATCATAATTAAACCTGGTCCTCTCAAGTGGCCCATCTTCTCCAGCTGCCAGAGCTCGCCTTGCTACCGCCTTCGGGCTCATTATTACTTATAAATGCACAAAAACCGGCAACTCCATAAGCCAATCCCTTCGATTCACACAGCCTGAGCGCACCGCAGCCCTCGGGGGGACAGCCGGGCTGTGGGGAGGCATCTCCCGGAGCCGTGGCCGGAGCCGTGCAGCCGCAGCGCTCGCTGTCAGCGCGGCCGGCCGGGCGCTGTGTGCGGAGGAATGTGCTCCCTCACTGCACCTTTTCATCTCGATAAGGATTTTCAAGGTCATGTTCGCTCCCCTGCCGGCTCCTCCCCGGCTCCAGTGAAATCCCAAGCACGCAGGCCTGGGCCCGGTGCTGCTCCCACCCTCGGCGTCTCCCGGACACCGGCACAACCCGCGGCGTTCCTGGCGGCGGCACAGCCCGGCCTTCCCTCCGCCGGCACCCGCGCTGCTCCCGGGGCAGCACCACCTCTGTCCCGGTACTGCAGGGCTGGGAGAGCTCTGCTGTGAGCCTTGTGACCGCCACGATTAACACTTCTGAATTACGTATTCCAAATAAAACCAGGTTCCAGTCTGGGCCAATGCCTAATCACACTCACGGGCCAGGAGAGGGGCTCTAGCGGTAGCTCTGGCTGTGCACACCGAAGCACTTGGCTGTGCGGAGCCTGTCTTCAAGGGCACTGCGTGGGGACTGCCTTTGGGACAGCCCCTGTCCCCACAGCCCAGAGCAGCCAGCCAAACCAGCCCAGCAGCCAAGGGGGAAGAGCCACTGCCAGCCCAGGGCTCAGGGAAAGGCAGAGGTGGTGGCACCGGGCCTGGGAAGCCCTTCTCCTCCGGGCACAGGGGATGCAGCCCCCTCTCGTATGCCCGGCGGTCATCACTGCACGCATACAAGAAGCTTAAGGACCCGCATACACTGCCTACACCACACAGGATTTTTAGGGAGCTGCTGGAGAATGATACATGCTGCCAGCTTACAAAGCCAGCTAATTATACAATCTGTTAAGCATGTATGCGCACACAACAGTGCTTTGAGTCATTAGAGGACGGGATTTATACTTCACTGCACGCATCTTGCTCTTTGTGAGTGCGTGCCTGGATACAGCCAAAACGAACACAAGTATCTGGAATGTCTGCAGCTCGCAGGCCAGCGCATCTGAATACAAAGCTGAGCCCTGCGAGGCTCAGACTGGCTGCTGTGACCCTCAGTTGCACATATCGCTTCCCCAAAGATGGGTAAAATCCTTACTCCCTTTTTTATCACTCTGAGCATCTGGAAGCAGACTGCAGCATAATGTTTAAGCCATATTCTGAAGCTGTAATAGGGATGTTAGAGAGGACACGGCAGCAGTGCAGGTGATGGGTTGTGAGGACAAAGAGCTCGACATCGGAGCCCACAATGGGGCTGTCCCGGGTTTAATCCTGGCAGAAGGGTTGGAGGGACTGCGGTTCCTATGGCAGCAGCCACTCCTCGAGGGCAGAGCCCACGCCAGATGGAGATCCCTGTCCGAGGTGTTTGCCAGATAGAGAATACTGCGGCCCACTAGAGATGTCTGCTCCCTTCAGTCATCACCAGTTCGTTTCCTGGTGCCCAGTTTTGCTCTCGAAGGCAGCAGCTCTCCCCAAGGCACCCCAGATGAAGCACCCAGTGGCCCCAGGTCTGTGGCTCAGACCAGGGCTCCCTTCCACACTGCACATGGCCAAATCATCCAGGTGCTTCTTAAGCAAAAACTGAGAGCAATAGCTATGTTTTTCATGAAGTATATGATGTTTCCGGCAATTCTTGAATTTCTTCTGCTGAGGATTTCACTTCAGCTTCCCAAATCACTAAATATCCAACATAACATGCCAGTGAGCTCTAACCACCCCAACTGGCTTCATCCACATAGCATGGCTACATCCTATGGACAGCCCTATCCTAAGCAATCACATACCTACAGCTTATGCTATACTTTCAGAAGGATGTATTTGGCACTGGATTTTCAATTTTTACCTTCTATGTATTGCCATATTGCCTATTATTTAATGTGAACTCCAAAATAGGATTTTAAGCATTTGGTGCATAAGGCACAGAATATTATTTTGGGGCTTTGTAACAAGTCAAGCCAAACCACCTCCGTTTTCACATGTTTTTCTTCCCTGCAAGTTGACGGAAGCAGCAGAAGGCACAAATCTCTAAGAGCTTCAGCTTTGTCTTGGAAAATACAAGTTGGTCAAAATAAGATCTTAAAATCTAGTAGAGGCCACACAAACCTAGCACAGCAGGAAATCACATTTCTTTGCATTGTGCCATATCAAGCCCCAGCTCCTGTTCATCTGTAACAAGGTATTTTCTTTCTCTCAGCTTTCAATGCAGGGGACATACTCAAGAAAAGAAGATGGTGAGCTACACCTATGCTCTCCTCACAAAAATAAGCCCTCTTTGTAAAGCAACCTAGCAAACAAGTTGCAGGATCTGCAGGTGCTTTAAGGCACAAGACATTTCACTCCTGAGATTTTCCTGGGGGCCTGGAATGCCCCAGGTCACCAGGACCTTCCCCCGAAATTTAGAAAGCAAGGTTCTGAAAAACAAGCTACTTCAAAGCCAGTCTTCTCTATGCATAATCCAAATTTTTTATAGCTCACATTGTTAGAAAGACATTCCTGTCCAGCTTACCTCAGTTGTGCTTTCCCTTCTTCCATCCAAATAAAAAAAGGAAGAAGCTGGGTTGGTTTTTTTTCAGACAGTGTAAAGTAGTATTTCTTGCCAAGATCCCTCAGTAACACTTTTTCTCCATCACTACCAGGTTTTGTAGCCTTTATATATGCCAAGGGATAAGAAGCAGCTGAATGAGTCAGTCTCCCTCAGTCAAAACCAGTATTTGTTGCAAGACACTTGAGGTAAAACTAAAGCAGCTGGGGAGGTGGAAAGTGTTATCTGAACACCCACTCCTCTGTGGGTACAGAAAATGAGGAATTCAGGAGTACAGCCTGCACACACCATGCGTGCTGCTCTCCAGGCAAACCACACCAGGCACTGTGCAAATCATCAGTTGCTTGATCTGGCCTCAGCTGAAGCTTGTTTATAACTCACTGAAGCTGCTCGAATACAACCATCACTGTTGCTCAAGGCAATTACCTAAAATATCTCAGCTATTCATTTTCATCCTTACGTCAAAGCTGTGTTTAATGGATCTGACACTGTGCCTTACAGTACCGTACACCTGCTATTAAGCAAGCCCTCATGAGAGCTTATAGGTTTGAGATTTGCTGCTTAACTCAGTACTACTTCACCATCAGCACCTGAATGAAATGCAACTCCCATGCTGGTAATTTTTTTTTTCAGCAAACAGTTTCAGTGTTACACTTTTTATTCATTTCTACCCAAATGCTGATCTGCACCACCAATGCAGAATTCACAACGTGTATATTAACTTACTCCCACCAGCTCAGCTAAATAAATCGCTATCCACAGTTCAGCTCACCTGCAAAGATCAAGCTGAAATTCTCTGACAAAGTATTCCTGCTGCCCTTGTCTAGTAACTTTAATCTAATCTAGAGACTGATCCAGAGAGCCAACTTGCTCTCAAGTTCCAAAATCAGTGATGAATCTGCAGAACTATTAAAAACACAGACCTTATGGGCAGAGGTGTTTGAACACTCCTCCTTTTCACTAATCATGTCCTTTATTCAATGTCCTTCTAATAATTGCCAAATCAATGGCATAAACAGATGCTTCTACTGTTCCAAAGCAGTGAAGACAAAGGGCGGTGGTACTGCAGAAACTGCAGTGGTCAGGATGAATGAAATATGACATTGAAATTCTAGCAGCACTTCAGAGAAAATATTGAGTGTTTTGCTAGGCTCCCAAGCAACCACACACTGAGCAAGGCCAACAAGCAGGTAAAATGGTGCCTCCAGTTATGCATGCAGAAGATGCAGGGAAGACATCCAGAAAGCAGCACATACCTTTCCAGGTGTCACCTTCACCGTGTCGCAGCAGATGGAATTACAGCCCACAGCGCAGCACTGAGAAAGCATCAATCTGATATTTAAGCTGTCTGCTTTGAAAGACAAACTACAAGTGACACAGCTGCCTGGCTGAACCCACACTCACCACCCGTGGTGCCAGGCAAGCACAGCACAACTGCACTGACAGCAGCTCAGGAGTGAGCCGTGACTTCCAGGGGAACCATGCTTGGCAGGAAGGTCACTCCCACCTCAAAATGCCACTGCTGCCAGAGTCCTTGGGCTGTTCCAGCTTACTGCAGCAGCAGAAACTGTGCCCAAAAAGAGAGGGATTAGTTTTCTGCATGCCAGCAAACTCAGTGAGGAGTCAGAGGGACACCTGGGCTAAAGGAATGGCCACCTCCCACAGCAGGATGGCTCAGTCACTCCTCAGCTCAGTCACTCCTCACTGCTCCAGCTCTGCCAGTGGGGCTTGTGCTCAAGCCCACAGCCAGAACCAACCTCTAGGGCAAAGATTTTTACTTCTTCCACCAGCAAAATTACAAGTGGTTACAATACTGTAAGCAAGGGTTCACTGCACCCTTCTGAGATCGATCCAGAGGCAACCACTTATGGTTACTAAAACAGGGGGAAAATCAAATTCATCTCCCATCCAGCCTCTACCTGAACAGCACTCACTTAAAACATGGGATTTGTTAATAATTTTATCTCGTCTAGCTGTCCTCATCAACATATAATAAAAAATACTGGCACAAAACCAGCTCATACATCTGGTCACAGTAATCAGAAGCACACACCTCACACACCAGCCATTCCTCTGTGTGCATCTGAACTGCTTGATGGGCGAAGAGCCCACCCTATAAAGCCAAGAAAGCTGACTCCTGAGTTGGTGATTAAGGAGAACTGGGTTTGTTTAGCTCAGTTTTGTGCTTTCTACAGAACTACACCAATTCATATTCTTCAAGTGCTCAGTGCTGCATCTTCACGCCCTTATGTGACCAGCCACCAGCTTAGACACACTGCTGCTGTGACATGGCAGATGATACAAATTCTCAGTGCTCATTGAAAAAGCAACAGCTTTTCACAGTTACCTGGAAACATTATTTCAAATCAGCTGAAGTACAGCTTTGTTCAGCAGAGCCCCCAAGAACGGAAGGGACAGTGCCTCTGCCACATGCCCCCTGATCACAGCACAAGACAGCAACAGGGGATCCAGGGCTCTTCTCTGATCACCAAGGAGCAGAAACTACCCGTGACTGAATGAGAAAAACAAGTACACAGGACTAAAAGGGCAATTTGCTACACCTGTGCCAGCCAGAAAAATGCATATATAGTCCTTAGTGAGTTGAGTGCATTGCTCTGTCTTCTTGTTCAGCTCAATCAAAGCATCCCACAGGTGGGCTGTTACAGAACAGGAGCAGGACAACTAAATCAGACAACACAACTTTCAAAAAGGGACTAACCTCAGTGGGGAAGAAAGAACACGAGAACTCTGCTGGCTTCTCCCATCCATCATTGATGTACTTTATATTCTCCCAACACAAATCTATGCACAAAGCATAAAGAGCTCATAAAGCTACAAAAAGGAGCAATTCCAAAATGAGCCATCAGGAACACCAAGAGAGCGCAGTAAGAAACACTTTGTGATGGTCCAGATACAAGAATAAACCACAGCTTTCCCGAAGGGTATACAGGGAATTTACCTAGATGGAACTGAACAGGCTTAGGTCCAGTTTTAAGAACTGAGAAGAGCTCTGGTTCATTAGTGATTGCCCAAAGCAACACACAAACACCAGCCACCACAGAGGTGCAGTGCTACGTGGCCACCACTCTGCTGCACAAGCAGAGCAGCTGGTGGCTGTAGAGGGGACACGGGGCTGCCACTTCCAGCTGCGAACAGATCCCGAGGAAGGTGAGGGCAGGCACAGAGCACAGAATCGCACGACAGGTCCCAACCTTATCTTATCACAATGGTGTTAGAGGCTCAGGCTGAGCTCTGTTTGTTCAGCAGGACGCCTGGCAGTTGCTGTCCCATTTGCAGAGTATCATTTAGTGCGATGACTGACGGGCAAGATAAACCAGTTGCATCACCACACCTCACCCAGGAATGCGGCACTGTCACTGGGCTCTCACTGGCTGCAACACAAGGTGCAGGAAACAGTTATTCCATAGCAGTGTTTTTCCCCGTTCATGACGTTAGAAACGATATACTTTGTCTACAATACTTAAAGACTTTTGAAAACCAAAAGCGTCGGCAACAGTGTATTCATATCCATCCCGTAGTGAAGAACTGAGCTACATCCTTTAAAGGCAATTCACTTCCACTTGCACATTTAAGACAGTGGCACTCCAAGCTGTTACTAGTTTGACTCTTTGCTTACCTGTGGGATATGAAAGTTTAGATAAAGGTATTTGACATTAAAATCAGTTGAGAAAAACATCCTAGCAAGTTCCTAAGCCTATTTGCTTTTCTTAGCATGACAGGCTTTACAATACTTCTTTCAATTCTCTGCTTCATGCTTTGTTCAAAACTTCCTGATTATACTAATAAAATAATGCCCAAAGCACACCAAAAATCTTTTAATAGAGTCAAAATTAAAGTATTGGATCTATTACACCACCCAGCCTTTCCCCTCCACTGGAGAAGCATTAGAGCCTTTGGACATCTCATTTCAACAAGAAGGTTATTTAGTTCTTGAGTTTGGAGTAAAGTATTTAATCGCCAAAGGATTTGCAAATTACACATGAATATGCATGTAGCACTTCTCACCATGACATAAATCCTATTGTATATTTATGAATGGATTGCTTTGCCTCCAGCTTCTACATGTATATAAACACAGGTTTTAATCTTCAATTCCTTCCTCCCTCCCTTCTTTTTAAGAAGTTGCTTAAACAAATTTGCATTTTTGGAATCTATTACCTACAGCGTATTTCTTGCCTTTTTTTTTTTTTTCAAACTCCATAAACCTCCTTCTCCCATCAGGCAAAGTGCTTACTTATGAAAGGCTTTAAAGACCCTGTAAACTTGGCCATAAGGGAAATAGGCAATAGTGTTATACGGCTTGGGAAAGAAAAAGTTGAAGCAACAATCACTGGAAAAAGGAGTCCACCAGAGCTGGGAACACAAAGGTATAAAATGACAGGTCAACAGCTTGCCTTTGACTGCAAAGACACCAGCTAGGGGGGAGTAAACCCTCCATAAAGATGGAGAATGCAACATAAATAATAAAACTGTTGTTGTGAAATCCCTAATTCATACTGACATAACTCCATTATTCCCTACACCTTTGAACAGGCATCTAGGCTGGTCACAAAGCAGCTGGACCAAAGCAGCATTTCAGCCTGTCTTCGACAAAAAGAGGTAAGAGGCAGTACTGTCATTCAGAGAGTTGTTGCCACACAGCTGCCCAATTACTCCAGACAAGTAATTCAAACAATAAAACCTTTAAAGGGCATTGTTAAAATTATTAAACTTCAGTTATTTCACAGCAAATCTGTTCTTTATTAAATCTGACTGCGAAGGAACACTTACCAACATGCCATGCTCCATCAGAAGCAAGTGCCACAAGCAAATTTCCAAGCAGAAGGTTTATGGGTGTGAACTTGGGCTGTTCTCATTTTTTTTTACTACACACAGCAAAACCCCAACACCCAGCAGCTAACTGCACCAAATGCCACCTTCTTTCAAGGACCTCGTGCCACCTGGCTCTGTTCAGAAAACAGGAGCAGCCTCCAGGCCCATCTTGCTGCCCGGGGCTCCGGCGGCAGCCACAGAGACACGATGGGACATGGTCTGACACAAGACCAAATCCTCCCAACCCCAAACAGGCAGGTCTGAACCAGGCTGGGACCTGCAGCACGCTCAGCTGCAGCCGTGTATTCCTCCACTCATCGAGGGATCTTCTCCTGATGGGAAGGAAGAACCACCACAGCACCTGACCCAACCCCACAGTGACCGCCCTGGAAAGGACTCCCAGCCCAGCCAAGCTCCTGAAGGTGCAACACAGCTCGGCAGAGCCAGCATCCAGAACTGCAGGAGCCCGTGTCTGGGAAGCAGAGAGAAAAGAAACCAGGAAGCACTCCAGGGTATTAGCTACAGACTACTGGACAAATAGAGAATAAAGATGAGAAAATTCAACACAGAACATTTGCTTTAAGGATAAGAGTGTCATTTACAAAAGATGTGTGAAAACAAGCCTGAGTGGAGGACTCTGTGTGACCAGTTGCAAATTTGTCTTTGCAAAC
>QWTY01000330.1:0-11243 GCA_008033365.1 Pseudorectes ferrugineus | reverse complement strand
TTCAGACCCACAACTCTTGCTGCCAGGAGGAACACGGCCCCAGTGAGCACTTCTGCCACAAAGGAGATCCAGACCAGTGCCAGGGACCAGCCAAACCTGATATCGATTTCCACCAGGAGATCCTTGCTCCTCAGGAGGCAAACAGCTTCTTGGAAGGCAGCAGCTGAATATGCAATATAGACACTGATCCCTGTAAGGGTAACAAGAGCTGAAAAGAGAAACATGTTCAGCTACTTGGCAGCCACTGAAGGAATTAAAAACAATCAATTGGATGTGTCTTAGGGCCTCCTTGCCACTCCTTCCTATTCTAGCCAGGTCAGATTTACAGATTATCTTTGAAATCTAGCTGAGGTTGGTTTCTTGGGGAATAAGAGTGAGAGGGAAATAAAGGCAGGGTAATTTGTGTCCATGGAGGACAATGTGTTCCCACTGTTAAATAGTGAACCACAAGGTCTGACAACAAGCCTCCCACAACAAAAATCGGGTCCTATATTTTACAGATATGTAATGCATGTGCATCTCTGGTTTCAGTACTGAGATTCAGGATGGGGGGCTGGTCTCAGCCAAAGGCCACCCTGCAGTCTGTTCATGTTCTGCTGGGAAACTGCTCCAGCTGCATCCCCAGAACATCCTCAAGCACCCCTCTCCCAACCCTGTCTTTGTGTTTCCTTTCCCTCTCTGCAGCCCCAAATGGCTTAGAAAGGCCCAGTGCTCCACTCCTCAGGGGGATAATCATGCTTGGCACTTCACAGCTTTTCATCTTTCACTGACTCTTTGGAGCAGTTTTCCACCAGCCTTTTCAGTGAAAACAGCTTTCTGATGGTCTGAGGAATTAGAACTTGCTCTTCTTTTTAGAAGAAAACCATAACTGGGGATGGTTGGTCTGTGTAAGAGCATTTCAGACTAAAAAGCTCAGCCAAGACTTTGAGACAGCAGCATTTGCTTCCAGCAATCTCTTATCATTTTCTTCTTAAAAATAGGACTGTATGAGCAGTTGATGAGAGCCAATTCTGAGGATCCCCTTTTCTGTTGGGAAAAATTTCTGTTTTAAGTTACATTGTGAAACAGTACTGAAAATCTGTTTGGAATAGAAAATGCAGATTTAAACACAGTTTTCCTACTTTGACAGAATGTTTTTAGGTTTTTTTAATTCATAAATTACTTTCTAAAACACGGTGGGTTTGGAAACAGCAAAAAAGAAAAATTAAAAAGAAGCGTAAAGAATTTTACTAGCTTCAAAGGGTGACTCACTCCAGAAGGAGGGATATTTGCCTTTCCTGAGTAGCTCTATTCCAGAATCAGGACCCCAGCAGACACCAGGTGAACGAACACCAGCATTATTGTGAAAGCAAATTCCTGCTTGGCTTTTATTCCCTGGGAAACAAAGTGATGTTTCCCAGATACAATCTCTTGTTATCTAAAACAGTCGGGCCAGGAGTTTGATTTAGTACCTCCAAAAAGGAAAAGCAGTCCTGTCATTAGAAGCAGTAGGTAGGCCCTGGCAAGAATACTGATGAATCCAGTCATTCCTCCAAAAATCATCAGTATCAGGCTGAGGGGCATCAGGATGACAAATGTTCCATGCATGTCTGAAGAAAAATGAAGAATGTTAATATCATATTATTTTATTATGGTGTCAATGGATGTACTAATAATTATTAAGCGCAGAGCCCCTGATCAGGATCAAAGCCTCATTCTGTGCTGCACAAACAAGAAACTGGACAACCCCTTGGGTTTTCAGTGTAAGTCAGCAGGACAAATATATGGTATGGAGGAAAAGGTAACAAACAGAACAAGCCCTCACAGGATCACAGCCTGTGTTTCAAAGAGACACCACAGATATAAAGGATATGTCTACACAGATAAATATGAGCAATTAAACTCTTCTCAGCTGCTGAGCCAGCTGGATATCAGGTGATGCACTGAATACCAGGTAGGCACTGGCAACCTTAATAAAAAGTAGCCCTGTTATCTGAGTCACACTGTTCTGGTCGGGAGGTGAGATCCAGCCATGCTTTGATTAAAGGCTTCTTTTCTGCCACATGTCCTCTGCTGCACTGATGTAGCAAATTGTTGACCTTTTCTTTTGTTGCAGCTGACCATCAACCAGAGGTAAATTTTCCCATCCAGCCCTGATTCTGTCATTGTTTTCTACAGCAGCTTCACTAAGTGCATTAACCTATCCTGCCTGCTTCCTCCCATGCTAAATGTTTATATTAGTCTTTCTTGATGCCTATAACATTTTAATAGCCGTGTAAACAGAGGGTTGCTATGTATTTTTTCATATCACACTGTTTTTTCCATCATAAACCATTATTGTGTCATTGTTCCCTTTTATACCATCTATCCACAGCATTCAACCCAACCTTTTTTTAGAATAATAACCAAAAAAAGGTAGTTCCAGTATCAATTTGTTTCATACCAGAGTAAAGTGCAGAGTAACTGAGAAAAGAAAATGTAAAATCCATATTCTGAAGAGGTCTAGGCTTCAGTGTCTCATTTTATTTCACAGAGGAACGGCAATACACCATTAGCTGTTCCCAAGGAAAAGGAATCACTTAGGAGATTACAGTTTATGTGTAATCAAATGATCAATTTTTTCAAGTCACTGTAACTGCCCACTAAATTGGAGCTACTCCATCTGCCACTGGCTAAGGATCCAGCTTATCCTCTTCAGCAGCATTATAAAGATCAGAACAATTGCATACATATCTCTGTTCAGTTCCAGAAGCCTGGAAGGTTAGGAAGGGTCTGCATGGCACCAAGGCAGACACTATTAATGTCTCTACTTGAGTAGAATGTGGTTTCCAGACATCATTATTTTTTTTTGTGTAGCACAGAACATGCTCACGAAAAAAAATGTGGCAAATGACAAAATTTTGGGAGGTGATGCTATTGTTCTTTTATTCCTGCTTATTTACACTGTATTATATCTTCATGTTCAATCCCACATCTGCCCACATCAGGAGCAGCTGATGCTCAGAAACCATGAATTCAGCATTGTGCATTGAAAAGAGCACTCTCCCTCTTTGATTCTAAAGCTGAGGACACTCCCTGGGCCTTCCTTCAGCAAAACTGGCCTCAGCTGCTGTTCCTGGCCAAGAAACACAGACCTAAAGCAATTCTCAATGCTAACAGCCAGATCAATCTTCAGCTTACTGGGAACAAACCAGTATGTCAAAACTGCCTGCAAATCTTAGTTGGATTCCAAGATGAGAAATAGCCACGGAACTCAGTTCAGGAGTTTTATGTATTAGAAGTGGTTGTTGGGGACGTGATGAAACACTGTGTGACAGAAGAGAGATTGGGCACCCAATTCAGTTCCCATATTCTAGAGAGGCAGCAGCAATGTGAGTGTGATCTTTAGCCACATTTGAGCTTGCTGAGGGTTATTTGGTCTGATTTTGATTATTCCCCACCATTCTGACATCCAAGTGTCCTCTTAGATTTGGTCTTGCTTTAAAAGGTAAGATTTTATCCTTGGGAGGATAGAACCTTGGGAGGATGCAATGAACATTTGAAAAGTATGAATGTAAGAATGGTGCAACTCTGTCCTCAGACCTGGCCTTGCTGAGAGAGAGCAAACATAAACAAGTTCATGGCTGGCTCTCTGCCTTGTGATTTTCCAGGTGTCCCTCACTAGTCCAAGTCACTGCTGACAAACTCCACCTCAGGACAGCAGCACTAACTTGCCATTTCTTTGATTTTTTTGTCATGGTGTAATTTCAGCTATTGCAACCTGAGCCAGGACACATGTGGGTGAGCAAAACACTGCTCTGAATGGAGCCTTGTGAAGGAAAGGGAAAAGAAAATCATATCAGAGCATTCTTGGGAGTGTCCTAGATTACATTAATGATCTGTGACAGTTGCAATATCAGAATAACTCTGATTTTTATGCCCTCTTCAGTGAAAATATAGGGTTTAGGGATAGCTCAGCTGAAACCCACAAACCCCACTGTGACAGAGCCTTACTTTTCCTACACACAGCTGAGATTACACTTCTCATTAATCACCTCCAACTTTTTAAAAATCAAATATTTAGAGAATCATATTTGGTTAAATAGCACTTTTATAATCTCCAGTGTTCTAGTTCAGTATCTAATACTCATTTGTATTATGAAATCTGCAACTGCCTGGGAAACTTATTCTAAAAGGCTGCCATGGAAACCACTCAGGAATCTGAATTCATGCCATCTGGCATATGATATTATGCCATTATATTCCTTGATCAGAGGAACAGAATTAGTTTATAGAAGAACATGACTTAAAATATCTTTACTGTGTTTCTGTCTTCAATAATCATCTGTGAAAGAAGTTAAAACATTATTTTTGCAGTCATTTTAGTGGTTTTTTAGTTTCTGTTGAAATACACATTTATGCATTATGTATTAAACATATAACTGTCTTCATATTGATGAAATTAATCTAGTATTGGAAAAAAACCCCTAAGCATTTTGCACAAGAAGAGGCATGTGCACTTTCTTGTAAAACAGAATTCAGTTTCCCACATCGGTTTCTCAACACCTGAGTTCCATGTTAGTCCAACATGAAAGAACCAATGGTTTAATCTTGGAAACAAACTCATAAACTTTCAAAAAACTTTCCCTTTCTTTTCTGAAGCAAAAAAGAATGAAATTGTTTAATCTGAGTTAATGAAGTTTTGCATTAGCTAGCCAAAGCTCTTTTACTAGAGGTCTGGCCAAGTATCTGTAACAATGACATCTGCAGTGTAAGTCCAGATCTGAGAATTTGGCAGGCATCTCTAAATTACCACCCAACACAGTTGCTGATGAGTTGTTCGTGAGAGAAATCTGTGGAATGAAACAGAAACACTGAGCGGTGTCAGAAGTAACCAAGTGCAAGCCCAGCAGTTTTGTTAATCATCTCCTGTTAACATCCTGGAGCTTAATTGCTTCCAACTAACTTTGGATTTGTTTGCACAGCTTATAATAGCAAATAGTGCCTAGAAATCTGTAACAGCCACCTCATCAGAAATACTCCAAATGGCAGTGGGTCAGAGGAGCTTAATTAAGGACTTGTTTATCTTACCCAGCAGTAACTAATCAGCCAGTTAGAAAGACAAAAGCCTCCAGCTGAAACAGACTCCTGGCAGTTGTTAAAGCCGTTGGGGCTGCGCTAGGACTTGGCAAAGCCAGGGAGAAACAGTGCACAGAGAAAGTCTGACCTGCTTGCTAGGAAAAAAGGAAGGAAACAACTTAGAAAACTGATGAACAACTGAAAAGAACTCATCTGTGGCTAAATGTGAGTTTTCTGGGCTTGGGCCCCAGGGACAGGAAGGCTTGGATTCCCTCCTGTTCAACAGACAAAAGGTGAGGGAGGAGGATTATCACAGGGTTAGGGTTCTCTAGGATGATTAGCCAAGCTCTGGCCTGTGTGTTACGTGTTTTGGCTTCGTGCTTTTCTCAAAAATTCTCTGAGCTAGACGGGAAGACCAATTGCAGATAGCAGAAATAAAATGATGCTGGACTTGGAGCAGGTGGCACTGACAAAAAAACCTCAGCAGCAGGAATGGGTAGAATGATGAATGTGAGCGATGCACTGTGGTTCACATTCTGTTGCTGTGGTACCAATGAATCTGAAAACGAGGACATTCATCAGAAGTTGTCACTTGTTAGGCCTCAGCTGCAGTGGTGCTGAAGTTATCTCAGATTTCTGTATATATTTACTGTAATATCTACTGTAAGTACTGAAGCAGATGTTCACAGGTACCTCTCTGAAGGAGCAGTGCCCTGTTGCTCAGAAACAGGTACACACCTACCAGACCAATTAAGCCAGAATTTCTATGTGCATCATTTGGGTCTTATTTCACTTGGCCTCTGAAATGGCTCTTGCTCCAGCCCCAGCTGTTTCCTTCTCATAGCTTAAAACCAAAAGAAAATGTGCTAAAAACTGTAAATCCCCCAGGAAAAAATGTCAGGGTGGCCAAAGAATAGGGCATTCTTTATAACATTATAAACTAACTCAGGAGAAATGAAGCAGGACCATGAGGAGCAGGGTGAAGGGAAAGCAGCTGGTTAGTGACAGTTACGGGGTCCACATGCTGTAAGGAAACCCAGACAAGTTTATCTGTACTATTAAACTAATTTTGTTGAGGAAGAAACCAAGGCAGCTGTAACATTAAAACAACTGAGGTATCAGTAGCTGCCTCTGCTGCAAAGATTGTTTCCCTGCAGGAAGCACGAACTTGTCTGCAGCCTCATGGTTCCAGTTACATTCATGTCTAAAACAGGAAAAATAAAAATACTCTGGGGAGAATACTTTAAGCAGTTGTACATGGGCAGCTGCACACTCCAGTCTTGATCTTATAACAGGAAAAAGAATATGAGTGGAAACCACATCCATTAAGTACTCATTTCTGGATGGTTCAGGAATAGAGGAGAGCACTAAAAATGGACCTGTAAAAGGAAACCAAGCACTGGCCATGTTGTTAAGTCACTGACAAAAAAATCAGGATGGTCAGAGGCTTAATCTTACCTTGTGGGTACCTAATGCAGATGGTTTGTGTGTCACACAGACAGTAAGAAAGAACAACAGTTTCTCTCACATTATTTTTCATAACTCCAGCCTCAGCTCTGCAGTGCTGGCGGCACCCTGCAGCAGCTCAAGTGCAAAGCTGAGATTCAAGAGAAATTGTCTGGTTTTGATTAGAAATATTTCAATATTTTTCATTTTGCAAGATTACACTGGTACTGCTTTCAGCTAAATCTGTACTGGTCTTTACTCATTATTAACAATATAGACTTTGGTAAATGGAAAATATTTATATAACAAAAATATCTAAGAGCAACTTTTCCCCAGTATAAGATGTGGAGGTTTCTTGTTTGGGTTTTTTTTGTTGATGGTGGTGGTGTTTGTTTTTGATTTGTTTGTTTGTTTTTTCTTTTAAGAAATTCTTTTACAAAGCTGAAACTCTTGGGGAAAAGGTTTCAGCTGATTAAGCACTGCCATTCCTTCTACTCACCAGCTTCCCTCTCTCTGTATGTGATCCTCAACATCTAGATCTGATTTTGGATGTTACATTTCTGCTACTGGAAAATGGTGAAGCTGCTCAGAACTCCTGATGCAGCTTCCTTTGAAGTCAGTGACATCCTTATTTTGTCATTTAGTGAGAGATGAATCCAGCTCACCATGAAAAATGTTGTTCTCGCTGCTTGTCTCCCATAGCTGGCACAGGAGAACACATGGCAAGGCAAAATATCAGTGTCTTTGATGACAGATGTCAATTCTAAGGGGGATTTTCAGAGGGCAATCTTTAATCCTAGTAGTCACCAAGACACTCTAATAACTGTCTAAATTACAAAAAGTGACACTTTCATTTTAATCCTGTTTGGGCCAGAGGAAAGTGTACATCTCCAGAATTTTAATGCAGAACTTTCAGAAAAGCTAGTGGTAGGCAGTCGAGTGGTATTTTTCTTTAGGCAGTGGCTGATGTTTTAAAGAAATAAATAACCAGGCCATAATGTAATCTGTAATGGGGAAATATTTTATCCATCGTGGGTTTGAGGGGCAGAGAAGGTACACACTTCATGTTCAGCAGGGAGGAGTGGTGAGAGAAGACATGGAAGGCTAACATAGAGGAGAGAGCATGTTTATGTCTAATGCATTAGAGGAGCAGCTCAAGAGTACTCCTGTGATGTTAAAATACATCACAGTCCCAGATTTAGCAAGCCCTTGGTTGATTGCCTGGGGAATATTGCTGCTAGCACAGGATTTTAACTTGTGCACCCAATTATTTGAATTTGCCAGGAGCTCGATTTGAAATACACAATAAGACTAAAAGGAATCTGCTGGGATGAATAGGGGAGATAATGGAAATGTGAAGGAAGGGACCGTGAAGGCTTTTCATTCTCTCATTAAGAGTTTGTCTTCTGGCAGTGGCCAGCACTTTTGTTTCCACTTAGACCCAGCTCTTTGCACTCACATACAGACCTTCTCCCATCTCTTTGGCACTTGTGTTAGTTAAGACATGCCAAGATCTGCATTCAAACTCTGAAGAATGAGAGATGTGACCAATGTGTTACTTAAGTGCCCACTTTAGTAGACAGCCCTTTAAAGTCTTTTTAGGAATAATCAGAAAGAAACGTGTTTGACTTTGCCAGAGCTCATGGAATTCAGTGCCAATCAAACAGTGAGAAATATGTGTGTACAGCTAGATGGAATGAGATTAATCCCATGTGAATGTGCCTCACAGACACCTTCACAGGCACACACAGAGAAAAAAATGTAATTTTTTGAAGTAACCAATTAAAGCTGTGCAATTAGCTTGTTTGCCATATAGAGCAGCAGATGAAGAAACTGCTGTAACTACACTGCAATCCATGATCACAGAACTGTCCTCTAAAATTCTTGTTAAAATGTGTTGTAGATGAAGATGGTTTGCCATGATCTGCCTAAATATGATTCAGTGGCCACAGTCAGAAACATTTAAGAGAGAAGAGTAAGGCTGATATAGAAGGTAATATCTCAGGACCTGATGAACCTAGATGTCACTTAGAAATATCTGTATTTCCTAGAAGGAAGAAGTACTGACATGGTAGTTTCTATGTTCAGCAGCTACTGCTGAGGATCTGTAGCCTCACCATGCCAAAACTGCATTGAAGCTGAGCAAAAAAATCAAAAAGTTAACTCTGTAGGGCATTCCAATCAAACCTAGCAGGTTCTTTCAATTGAAGTATCTTTGATTTCTTCTCTCATCATTTTTAGGCAGACTATGCCTGTTTATAATGAAATATGCAAGTGTCTTTGCAGACCTGAAGTCTTTTTCTGGGAACATAAAAATAGTACTTGATGTGAAAGCGAGAGGAAAAAAAATTCTCCAAGGCCCTGAAGAGTCTGTAAACATAATTATTAATCCAATTTTCATTCATATCCACTATTTTCTTACACTTCATGACTCACAAAGAGATGTCCTTTGTTTCCAAGCCAACATCATTTTTATAACCAAAACAGCACGGCTTTTGTTTTTGTTTTGTTATTTCACTGAAGAGCTGCGATCTCTCACCCGAGAAAACCGATGTACCTTTTGCAAATATGCACACAACTTTTGAAAAGCCGATGATTTTATCCTGAAATGTTGGATTATCACCAACATAACAGTGGAGCTGCCGACACCTAAAACATGACCAGGCAGGCTCAGTTAATGCTGACCCCTCAAAGGCTCAAGTGATCCAGCAGACAATCACTTCCACTGATTTCGGCAACATCAAGCAGCTACAGGCCTCTGTTTTGAGCAAGGAAGATTAAAGGAATGGCACTTCCTATTTGAAAGCACAGAGAGACGTCCTGGGCTGTAAGTCCTGAACCTGCTGATGTGTTTATACGGCTGCTTCAGCAGCCCTCTGGGATCTTACTTCTACTTTACCTTCCCAGTACAGCTGTGACACAGCCCCAGCAGCACCAGCACCTCCCAGGCTTCCTTTGCCGCGGATGCTGCACCTGGAGCTGGATCACGAGGTGCTGCTTCAAAAACTAAAGACACTTTAAGCCTCTCTGGAGCCCAGGGAATGGCTGGTTTTGAGGGAAAGAGCTCCATTCTAAGAAACAGGACAAATGCACGTATTCTGCATGCAAGGGGGAGACAGAGCCAGGGAGAAGAGGTGAGTAAATAAAAAAATTGTAAGAAGCAAGCCCATACATGAGGGTGTGTGAGGAAAGGATTGTGCTGAATATATGATGCAAAGATGGTAGGATCTTCTAGGAGAAACCTGTAATTATTTGAAAATGTTCAGTTTGGACTTTTTGAAAACATTCTGGCATTGACAAATGAATCTAAAGAAAAAGAAGTAAATACATCAGAAGGTTAATGTTTTTGAACACGATGTTCTTCAAGGACTTTGAACACTGCTTTTAGTCATTGATTTATTTTCTTAAATCCTCACATACTTAAACCTTTTATCAGTGCCAGGAATCCCACTGAAAGGCTAGAAAAGTAGCTGTCTTAAAGATTAGTTTAAATGTGTTCTGAAGCATTTTCAGTGATCAGACTCCTTTGAGGTGATTGCAAACACTTTTGCCTTTTATTTTTAACAACTGTGTACCTTCCTGTGCCATTGCAGTCAGAGAGGTCTTGCTCCTGTGGAAGAAATTAGCTGAACTTGTCATCAAATAGATGGTTATTTCAACAGTAAACACACTTAAAGACCACAGGCAGTGACAGATATTGTACAGAAGCAGAGTCAAAACACTGTCTCAGTGAGTTCCCCCTCTGAATCAGAAATGAGTCCTTGTAAGTGGCCAAGGAGGGGAGGGAAGGGTGGATGGAAATATAAAATAATATAAACACTACTCACACAAAAGCTGTCTGTGTGAATCGGTGATGTTCGCATTCTCATGCCAGAAGGGGTTTATCAAAGGGTAACATTCACTCCTCACTACTAGAAAAAGGGGAAAAACGACAAGGAAAAAATTACACTATAATATCTTTTTGCTATATATATATTTATCTTTTACATAATATAATATGTATATTTCATATTACTTTCATATAATATAAGCTGCTTTTAAAACAGCCATTCCTAGGTAGGGAAGGAAAGGAGAGGATTTTTAGCATGCAGCATCAGCTGCTCCCATGGGGCCTGACTGCTGGACTCAACAGGGAAACATCTGCTCATTGCAGTGGGGCTCCGAGTACAGCAAAGGGAGAATTCCTGTAGCCTGCTCCTTCTCCCTGCTCCTCTGGAAGCAACATCCTTTCTTGCCTATGGCAAACAATACTTACTTCTTGCTTTTAAAAGTGGAATGAAAGCCAAAAGTTACATGCCTAGCATATAAATTAATGACATGGGGAAAATCCTATATATTAATATATAGGACTATAATAATCCTATGTTATGATATATAATAATACTTATATTTAAATTAATTCCATTGTTTATGTAAATAAACTATATAGTGTTTATATTTCTATTCTTTATATTATTATTTATCATTTTAATGGCTTTAACCCAGAACTTTCACCCCTTAATTCCCTGAGCCAAATGAAAAGACATCTCCTTCCTTCTAAAATGGTTAACGTTTATTAGATTAGCTTGAATTAAAAGTTAATGTAAAATTAGGTTACAGCAGCAGAAAATTCGCTCTCCCTATGTCTCCTTCGGCAAGTGACACGGGAGGTATTGCCAAGGCACTGCCCACGGGTCTCGGGCACGGCCGGGGAGCGCCCGGCCTTTGAACCACGTAGAGCCGGAGCTCCGAGGGCAGCGGGCACTGCCCCCGAGCCGGAC
>QWTY01000329.1:0-10615 GCA_008033365.1 Pseudorectes ferrugineus | reverse complement strand
GTTTTTCAAGCATGGCTTCCCTTTTTTGTCCTTTATAATTAAACTGATAACAATGTCATGAAACACTGACAGCATATACCAATGTGGTACCACTATTTTGTATGGTATTCTTACACAATGATCATTCTTTCTGTTTACCTGTTTATCCATCTGCACGTCTAACATCATATCTTACCGATATTACAACTATGCAGGTTTCTTGACCCCTCTAAATTGGACCAATTTGGAATATTTTCAACAAGTGCTTGTGTAATCCATTTCTCAAAAGAATAGCAAACGCATTTTCAATATTTAAGTTTATTTTTGCATCCCTTTCACTTATACCCACTGCAGAAAATCCTTTCAATCATGTAATTAGATTGATGGCTGCTTGCTCTCAAAAACTGCCTTTTTTCTTCAAATCATTTACTGTAACTCAAGATACTACAATTAGATAGGTACTTGTGTGCAGCTCAGAAGTAGCAACATGGACCCCTGTGAGGAATAAAGATTCCATCCTGCTGATACACCCACGTGTTTCAGTAATTCCAAGCAATGTTTATTCTCTAATGTGCCTATCTTACAGAGTAATGCTTTTTGTGAGCCTCTCCATTTCACTTGTTTTACAAACTAGCTCTGTTTCCTGTAAATATAGATATCCACGGGTAAGATATTGATACTATATAGGATTTCTTCAGTTATTTGGCATTTGCAAGCTTCTCTTCCCAATTTTCAGGTTTATTTTTAATTCACCTTCTTCCTATGAGTCTGATGACTGCTAACCCAGTTCATTAGGACATCACCTAGTTTTACCTTCACTTATTTTACCTTGAAAAATGTCTCATCTGCTTTTGTCTTTCAGCCTGGCAAATCCAATTTGCTTCTTGTTTATTTCAAAACTTTTGGAAGGTTCATTGCTTATTTTAATCAGATCTTTTCTACAGCCCGCTTTTGGCAAAGTGAGAACACACTCTCCATAATTTCATGTTTGACTTAATTTCCTCAGATGCTGCTAAAAATTATTCTCCCTTTCAAATTCTTGATATTTTAAAGTAACAGTTTTCAGATTTTCCATTCTAACTATCATCTTCAAACTTCATCAGGACAGGTTCGTAAATAGTACTTCTTCACTTCACTTTAAGTATTTAAACAAGTCTGATCTATAAATACAGATATTTTTTAAAACTGCTCTTTTGCTCATTGCTCTTTTTAGCACTTCTGCCTCCTATTACAGAAAGACAAAAATTCATTCTGGAAATTGCAGTGATATTTCCAGAAGTCTACGTGCATAGTTTTATCTCCTTGCTTTCACTCAGTACCCTTGTCTATTTTTGTGTTTCTAGATGTCGTCCTCAGTTTCTTTCTGCCCTCCTAAAAGTATCTGACATTTATACGATAATTTTTGAGAATCTGAACTATAAAAACTACCACTGAACTAAAAAGACATGTAGCAAACAGTGTCTATACAGTATTTCTGTAAGAGAAATGGCAAGGAGGGACTAATAACTATTTTGTGTAAAAAGACTCTAGGGTCTACTTTATGAATAAGCTATGTTAACATCAACTTAGTAATTAAAATTGTTTCACAGGATAGGCAGTTTCATATTTGAGCCTCAGAGAATATGAAGATACTTCATCAAAATGCACTGACTCCTAATATAGATGATGGGTGATTCTTCCTTGCTAAGGTTTTCCCTTCCACCTGGATCAGACATAACATCTGTATCTAGAAAAAGAATCAGCCACTTCTCATTCTTTTTGTTCCTTCCTTCTCTCTCTTTCTGGCATTTTATTCTCTTTCTCTTCTCCTTAAGGCTATCCTACTTCTGTTTCTCACTCTCTACCCTACTCTCAAATGAAAATATGAAAAACATGAAAATATTCTTCAGAAGTTCAGATTTCATATATATTGTTCCAGGTGATACAAAAACTTAAATATCAAAACTTGTCACTTTTGTTTTGTTTTATATAGGAACATATATTTTAAATCCTTTTAAAATTATTTCCCCATGGGAAATATTAAGAAAAAGGGATTATCTGACAATAGCCAGTAAAATGCAATTTTTAATTCACAGACTGCTAGTGGAAATGCAACAGGTCCTGAGAGAAGAAGAAAACAAAGAAGTAAGCATATTGTTTGTCAAAATAAACAATGCCTAGCTTCCTCATTTCTGTGTCACAGTTTGAGGAACACAGAAAAGGACAATGTTGTTTTCCTCTGAATTTGTTGTAAACTATCAGCTGGAACGATCTGTCTTTATAAATCATGTAAATAGGGTACATCAGTGGTGCAGAACAACTCTATTTTCAAAATAAAGCATTCCAGAAACAACAACAAAAAAAACAAAAACAAAAGAAAAAATAGTTTAAAAACAGGATTTAAAGTGACAAATGTGGAATGCAGTGTTAAGCTTTAGAGGAACATAGGTTTTCAAGACCTTCTAATGCTCTGACTGTATGAACAGAAAGGGACTGTGTACTGAAAGGGAATGGGATCAGTCAATGGCAAGAGATACTGAGGATCTGAGTACAAGCTCTGCTATTATCATGTAAATTTTCAAAACAAAGAAGGAACTGGAGGAATATAAACCACAGAACAGATTCCTCTACCTTTTGCATCTGATCTTGCTTTGTCTGCCACATTACTTGATAGAGAATTTCACCTCCTAAATCTCCAAAGAGCTGCTCCTGTGTGTAGCAGTTGAACAACAGTAGGCAGTGACAGTGACAGTGACAGTGACAGTGATGGTAAGTCACACAATGATCTGTTGGTGGCTGGGTAGTTAAGATGTTCACACAGCTAATTGTGACTGACTGCCTCCTTAAAAGTTAATCACCAGCTGAAAACTTAAGTTCTCATTTATTCATCCTTGCAAGGTAGTTGTGGATATCATTTTCAAATTAAAACAGGGCTGTGGGAATTTGGAAGGTATGATGTCTGGGGATAGCCTAGCCACAGCAGAACATTAGGAGAAATAACTCACATCTTGGTTGGAATGGATGAAAAAAGTGGAATGGCACTGTAGAGAGATAGCAGACAGAGAGCAGTGTATTCTAGTGAGGTGCATAGGAAAATAAGAGTTTAAGAGGACTATGGGTTTGAAAGTCTAAGGAACAGAGAAGAAAGAGGTAGTATATGGTAAAAGTAAAATAATAGATTTAGGAAAAGAGTGGAGATGGACAGAGAAAATATGTGGCTTGCTGTTCCTAGATTATGATTTTTAGCAACACATGCAATTGTTTGTGCTTGTCATAATCAGAAGAATATGCTATCCTGAAATACCATACCTCCCAAAAACCTTGAAGAAACAAATATCCTAAGACCCAAGTGTACCAACTAACTTGTCATGCATGTAGATGTTTCCTAAATTATTTGGGAATTAAGTATGTGTAATTCGACTTAATGATAAAATAAATAATGTGGTTGAATTCTGCAGTTGTGTATCTTGAGGTAAGAATAAAATAAACTGTTTTAGTATCTTTTTTTTTTTTTTCAAGAGCTAGAATGAAAGGCATTTGTTACTTCTTTGAGGCTAGAACATTTACCACTATAAAGGACTGCAGTATAAGAAAGGATGTTCCATCAAGGAGTTTTGCTTTTTATGATGAAATCCATCAATTTCTAATCACTAGTTTTTCTGTTAGGGTATGCTATACTAAATGTTCTCTGTATATAAACTATGATTTCCTTGTGAAAGAGAAAAAGTGAAGTTACTACTGGTGTTTCTAAGAAAAACTGTGGGTCAGGAAAGGCTTCATCCTCCATCTTCAGTGTTTAGCTAATAAATAATCCTCATTTTCAACTAAGAGCTACTCATTATTGAAGAGTTTGCAAAGTCAAACTATTCTTTTCAAAGCCACCAAACTGCAAATTTAAAATTTCAATTATAGTTTCTTCCTGGTCAATTTTTTACCATAATTAGTGTACTTGCATAAATTTTCACAAGAAAAATGACTTTAAGTAGTGTTTTGTTCTGAACTTATTAAGAACTTTTGCACTGCAAAATGTTTCATAATGACTAGTTTTATAACCTTTTTATTATTTTTTACACTATGGAAAAAAAAGATTTTGTGACCAAAACTCAAGCCATATGAAATACAAATAGGAAAACCTACTTGAGTTTAACAGTGCACATTGCTTTGGTATGCATACCTATTGAAGCACCATCTCAGAATAGTATTACTTACTATTCTTTTAGAACTTCTTTGATTCTTGGCCAGAAAGATATTTTAGATTTATTTTACTTTTTTTGTCTGATTCCCTTCTTTTTTTCCCCAAGGGTGCCTGTAACTTAACTTTTCTGCTTCACAAAGAGTTACTACAAATTGTAGTTGTATCTTTTGTTGTTTGATATTATAAGGTCATTGTTTGTTCTTAATTAACTGAACATTCTGATATTATCTTTGCTAAGGAGATAATTAAAGGAGAAAATTAAAATATGGATAAATTTCTTGATATTGTCCTTGATTTTAATACATAAAAAACCCAAATAGATAGCAAGAAGGAAAAAAAAAAAAGAACATGTAATGCTATATTTACAGAAAAAGTGTATCTAAAAATCAATACATTTCTTCATCTTGCTGCAGTCAAAACTGCATTTCACAGCATCTACTTGACCTTAGAAATTGAAATAATCTTAGATTATAGCTAATTCATTTGTTTTGTCTAGGATATTGGCAAACTTAACAAATGAGATAGCCTGATAGTTACTGCTGGAGCTGGGATTTATATTTGACTTCTCAGTCATTGATCATTACTTCAAAGAATGATTCATGGACTCTGCACGTAGAATGTAATTCCTCAAGGGAAAGTTCTAGACTGGGACAGTGTTCACTGAACAATCCAAGGTATCTTAAAGTGTTTCTCAAGCAAAAGAAACTTTAGTTTTTCAAGTCCTTGATCTTCAGGTTCTTGACACTGTCAAACCTGATCACATATTCCTGTGAAGGTTAATATTGTAAATAAAAGGGTTTTCTTTAGCCCTTTTTTCTGTTTTGGTGTGAGGAGAAAAGAAGGAAATTGCTCATTTCCCACATTTGTTATCACAGTTTAAAAATTTATCACAGTTCAAAATTTATTAATTGTTGGACAACTCTTTTAAGAATCTACTCTTTTTACTCAGGAAGTATGGCTGGCATTAAAAGACTATCCTAGCATTAAAAAATCCCCCAAAAGAGACACAAGCAGAGGTCCCTTGCTCACAGTAATTAAAAAAGCAGCTCACTTTGGTAGAAAAAAGGTCCCTCACCATTATCAAGACACTGATAGCATGATTATGTTTGTATTACTTTCCATACTAGTACCTGCATAGGAATGTTATTAGTAGGTAAAGATAATACTTTACTTCAGTTATCAGATGTATGAAAAATGAGAATGCTGGAATGATTATGTTAAGAATGTATGATTAAGATAAGCATAAATCAAATAAATGATAGATTTTATGACATGGCAAAATGCACGACAAAAAGTTTTGAGTTGCAGCAAAGGTGAAACAAGTACCTCCAAAATAAGTAAGATTCAGAATCTGAGTGCTGATGAAAACTGAAGTATCAAGTGTCTTTAGAAAAAAAATAGACCAATGATAAGAGAAAATGACAAAAAGCAGAATGAAAAGTTAATTAGCACTGGTAACATTTTAAGTAAAATCAGGAGCTGACCTCTTCTCTCTGATGAACAGTGACAGGACCTGAATAAACAGCATGAAGCTGTGTCAGGGGAGGTTTATTTTGGATATTAGGAAAAGGTTCTTCACCCGAAGGGTGGTTGGGCACTAGAAAAAGTTCCCCAGGGAACTGGTCACAGCACCAAGACTGAAGTAAATTCCATTGCTTTATTGTATTAACTAGCTACTTAGTGAAATAATAGATTTTTAAAAAATGGATAGCTTAGATATTCTGCTTGCTGATCAAAATGGATAATACAATCCACTGATGACAGCCATGTAGGCTATTCAAATATATGAGACCAAACACATATTAACACAGTTGCCATCACTATTTGGTATTAGCACAAAATAAAAAAAAAAGAGAAAAAATCACGTTGCTCCAAAGCACATGAAATACTACAGCTTGTACCTGAATTGCCAGTCTTACCTTTACTGAAAGGTGTTGGCAACTTCCCTGACCTGTACATTTGGTATTTTTGGCTATTTAGCTGTCCAATATTAATCAAAATGTAGAGAACATAAGCTGGGGTCATATCTACTTTTGGGGCACTCACTTTGAAATTAGAAATAGGACAATCAAAATCTCCGAAGATTAATAGGGTTTGAAGAAATTTTTTTCTTCAAAATGGGCCGCAAAATACTTTCTAGACTATAAGCATTGCTCTAAACTATAAATATAAATGAAGCCCTGCTATGACTGTCAGTGGTGAAAACTTTAGCCTGTTACAATGATTCACGTAGAAATACTGACCTTCCTCTCATTTATATAATCTTTTTCATATTGAAGTTTATGGTTTGGACTGAAATAAAATCAGAACATCACAGAACATAAAAATGTTGCTAACTTATATATATTTAAAATAATCAAACAAATGCTGACAACAGTTAAAAGACAGTATTGATTATTTGCAGACCTATCATTGCCCAAGAAAAGTTTTCTATGTGACACTGTTTAAATGAAATAAAATGCAACAAAATACTTTTCTTGCAATAGTTTTCATAAAAGTTATTTATCTACTTTATCTTTGGGGATTTTGTTTTCAAAATTAACATCTTATGTTAATAGTTGCTGAAAAAAAAATGAGTTTTGGGTTTTTTAAGAACTGTGCTGGTGAATTACCATCTTGCTGGGAATCTTGTAAGTTGTAGTAAATCGTATGATGCTCTAAAACTTGATATGGCACCATTACACTCTGTTATAGTCCTTTCTTTTGAATTTAGTCTGGTAAATTTGTGCTGGAATTAGATAGTGTTTCTGAGATCACCATACTGATTCACTTGGAAGGTTGTTTAATTACAAATTCCACAAGGCAGGAGACAATCATTTTTAGTACAACTCGTCTTTCAAGGAGATAAAGTTTTCTTTTGACTTATAACCTTTCCAAATTTTCTCATTTCATTACCTATAGTTTGCATTTTACTCATAAAAGTAAAGCTGAAATGTCAGCTGGTCTTGAAGCAACCGTATTCAACTATTTGTTTCTGTTCTCATGTCTTGAAAAATATATCGTGACTAAAAGTGGGACATTTTTTGTAGATATTTCATATATGAAAATCTTTACTGGCAAAAGAAATATAACAAAAAGAAAAATAATAGAGGAAGGAGCATAAGCACATAAATTATCCATAGCACTTAATGATCCATAGTATTGGTGGAGCAATAGGTAGGATGCAGCTAAGATGTTTTCTATAATAAATTGAATTAAGTGAAACCTACTGCTTTCTTTTGGATCAGTAGATCAACTGAAAATAGCATTTTCATAGTCAGAAAAGTTATCATGCATTTATCTATGCAAGTACTGTAGCATGTATCTCTATTCATGAGTCTATAGACCGATCTATCTCTCACCACTGCTGGTGGTCTGATGAAGCCGGAGAGAGGAGGAAAGTTCTAGGGGGCAGACTTTGGTAAATTGTTATTTTTTGGTCTGTCTGTATGAACTTTGGGTACAATAAATAGGGATTTAATAAAGGTAAAACAAGAATATTGGAATTTCATTAGACTTAGACTACTACAGCTGTTAGGAAAATGTGTCAGAATAAGAAGAGAACTTTACATGCCATTGAACTGATAATGGAAAAAAGGGGAAAGAAAAAAAAAAGCACAACAACTCAAACTAAACCCCCAACCTTGAGATATTTCACTAACATGAAAAATAATATATTATTTGCTCAGAGCAGTTGACATTTTCAAACACAGCTGAAGTCCACGTTAATGGATTTTGGAATGAAACCAACCTCCTAGAGTCTGGGTTAAAGGTTTGAATGTTTGTCAATGGTTTCTTTATGGAAATATAGAGGATTAAAATTCAAATAATTTCTTTGTTCTGCAAAGTTTTTGCTCAAAATCACACTATATTTGAATTCTAATTTCCAGATCCTGGGTTGATATAATTTACAGCAGAGGATTGACCATGCATATATAACAAACTATTAAAATACACACAAGAACTAGAAGAAATATTTTAAGAAATTGACAGCATTTATATTAATGAAGAAGCGAATGTTGAGTACTTACATGGTTTTCAAGCAAAATTCAAATTCCTTTCCCAGCATTTTTAGTAGGACTTTTTTTTCTGAAAACATCAATGATATTGCATATTTTTGTCTTTCAATATTGATAACAAATCATTTGATAAGTGTCCTCAAAGGAAAGTACACACATATTTTTTACACAGAAAATTTAGTCATGATCTAATGTCCTTTATTTTATTTCCATTATTTAAAGGTAGATGATAAGAACTATATTTTACCTCTAAGTTGTACTATTTCCCTGCTGGTCCACAGTATGAAATAAATTGTGCAATAATGCTTCCAGACTGACTTCTATTATAATGACTTTTAGATCCATTAAGTTATGATAAGAAGGATTCCCTTTGAGCTGATCATTTAAGTCATTACAAAATGCTATGTAGAGAACAGACCTACAGGGAGATGAGCTGGTCAAGCTACTAAGTCATCCTTCTATTGCCTTCACTGAAATATCAGACAGCATTCTGTTTGTTACAAGATTACTTGTCCTTGTCCTGATATTTCTAGAGTGGAATTTGCATGTCCATGCACACATATGCACACAAATATATGTGTGTGCGTGTATGTATACATATATTTTCACATAACATATATATGGAAACACAGAACTCCTTGAATTCAGGGAAAACAATGAGCATCAAATTCACTAATGATGGATTATCATGCTTTTTATGATGAATAATATAATATGATTTTCATATGAAAAATGCCATGAGAAATCTAATGAATTATGACACTATGAACTATTTATATATTCAGAAAAATAATGTTGTATTTCCTGTTGAGAGTCACAGTAATGGGGTATGAGATGAGTCGTTTCATCTAACTATGCTGGTGTTATATATCAGTATGTTTCACACATTCTAAGGCCGTAATCCATGTGGTTTAAATGTCAGCATATGCCCATGATCATGGATATATAAATCTGTGGTTCAGTTAGAGAGTCATCATAAAGCCACATAAATGGGATTCTGGTAACTCACTTTTCACCAGAAGCACTCATTTATTTTTATGGTTCACATATCTGCAATCATGGTAGCACACAGGCCGAATTCAATAGATAATCATAATTTTCATGTTGTTTTCTTTTTATAGTAGCCTAATCTTCAAGTTTTCAGAGAAATTTCAGTCCACATTCCAAGCCTTCAAAACAACAAACAAAACTCTATTAAAAAATATACTGCTGGAATTAACTTGATGTTTTTCTGAAACTATTTTCCAACGTTTTGAATGGCACATATCTGCAATGTTGGGATGCCTTCCAGCCAAGTGATAATGTTGCTATTTATATGTATGTGCATTTAATTATTGTTACTGATTTTCATACTTGTAAAGAAAAAAACTCCAAACTAACAAACAAAATGAAGTTTAGATTCTCCTTAACTGAGAAGCCACTGGATACATTTCAGTTTAATAATTGCAAATTCTTTTTATGCTTATAAACTCAGATTTTCCTCTGAAATCTTCATTAAAACAATAAAACAAGGCATGTTGGTTTGAAGTTTTCTCTTAACAACATCTCAGAGCCACTGAAATCAGTGGTGAAGCTCTTGATAACTTTAATAGTGCTTCAATGGATTTTTCAGTTTTAAGCTTTTACCCTTTCTTTTCCCAACACATAAAGACTTTTGCAATGCTAGAAAAATTCTTGTTATCTTTTTTTTAACCTGATCAGACAAAACCATCCACTGTCTGGACCTGTGGATGTATAGAGGTGAAGTATAATCTTGACTGGAGTTTTGGGAGATTTCAGACAATTGCTAGAGCTGGTACATAGAGGAAAAAAATGCTTGTAGTGATAAATATTTGAGCTTTCTCAAAATATGTTTTTTAATTTTCTTGTATATCAACAAGATATCACTGCATTAGTTTATTTTTATATTGATTCTAGTACATCACTTTCTAAATGTTTCACTGATTCTGCAGATTGCAGAATGTAATATATTTTCAGCTAGACAGTTAGTATTACAGTCTTCTTTTGGTTTTAAAATAAAAATGGACTTGTTTCCAGAATTATTGGTTTTCTCTTTCCTTTCTGGCAAAATAACCTGAAAAATACTGACATAAAATGTAAAGCTTATAGATACATCACAGTATGAGAGATGTCCTCTAGCAAGTCAAAACTTCTGTCATATGTGAAGGTCATATTTGGATCAGTTCTGCCTAACACATAACTCTCATTTTCACCTACAGTTTTTTGCTTACTACATTGGCCCTCCTAACTTTCCCTAGTGGAAATAGATTAGTGGAATGTGGTTAGGATCCTTGCGTATCCTTTGAGGTACTGGCTGTCCTGTGTCAAGCCTAAGCAGAGATCATAGAATTACAGAATCATTTATGTTGGAAAAGACTTTTAAGACCATCGAGTCCAAACACCACTAAACCATATCCCCAAGTGCCATATCCCACTTCCCTGGGCAGCCTTTTCCAATGCCTGA
>QWTY01000327.1:0-17477 GCA_008033365.1 Pseudorectes ferrugineus | reverse complement strand
CTGCATTCTGCTGTGTAGACACATGGAAGGAGGTAAGGTTGAAAAAGAAAAGGAATATGAGTTGAGGAGTAACTTTAAAATAACAGAAGGGAGCTCAAACTTGAAGCTTTTTGCAGGGAATGGGAATATTTTATTGAAGTTGGAAGAAATATAATTTTAACAGTAATATTTATAAGCACTATAGGGAGATATTATCAGAGACCAAAGAAAAGGCATTTGCAGTAGGCAAGGGAGAGTGAGAGCTGTGGTGCTTAATCCAAGGGAAAGCAAATCTTTGAAATGTTGCGAAAAGGAAAACAGTAAAATCTTATTTCTAAAAAACCAACCAGCATAGCATGCAAGTGACAAACTCATTTCCCTTTCATCCAAAAAAAAGAGCTACATTCTGCTCCCACTTCCAAACTTAAAACACTATAAATGGGCCAGTCAGGAATAACTGAGACTGGAGCTTGGTTTTACCACCCTAGTTTTAATTCATCATCACTACAGACATCATCTGTGGGGTTTGAATTCCACAGAACTGACCGGAGTTTGGTCTGATTTTACCTTTTGTTTGAATAATCATAACGATAGGAGGATTTTAAAAACAGGCTCTGAATCCCTGTTGAGGTTTTTAATACCCCCTATTCTGAGGTCACTGGATTTAGGATTTCTGTTTGGGCCTATCTCATACATTTTTACAGATATTCAAAAGCCTGTAATAGCCCACACACAGGTTATATTAATTTCCAGTGCCTAAATCCCTTAAGTGCTTTGGGGATTTCCCTGCTAATCCTCTTTTTAATGCAGGGGTAGGTTTGAACCTTTGGGATTTATTCTTTTTGTTGGTTGTTTTCCAACCAAAGAATCCTTCAAGGGTAACAACAGCAAGTGCTAAATACATAAAGACATAGAAAGTTTATTTGCTGTTTATATTATCACAGCAATCTGCCAGTCTTTTTTTGGCACAAGAAGGAAAAGAAAGTGTGACTATTATTAGTAATTACACTACTTATAGTAATTTTAAACACTAACTAATATTAAATTTATGCGAAAGTATTAAATCCTGACTGAACATCAAATCCTTTCCTTTCCAAGGGCAAAGTAACTGTATTAATATTAATGAAGCCATAAAATACAAGTTAACTGACAGCATTTTTGCAGTTGCTTACTGGAACTGTATTTTGTTACTGAAAATTTATCATATTTTTCATGTCTGAAAGTAAAAAATGAATAAAACTATCACAAACTGCTCTTTGTTGTAAGTGACATGCCTTTTCTTTATGATGCATGCTTTGCCATAAAAAGGGAGTGCTTAATGCATTTCTGTTGGGAGATGCCTATTTATTCTGACAAACCGATCAGCCTCCGGGGTGTTTCTTTGCCACAGAACTGATTCTACATCTCATCCATTATCTAATAAGATGTGAAAAGAGTATCCTGCCTCACAAAAAAAAAATCAGGCTTTGTTTCATTACAAGGATGTGGCAGGCTCACTCACAGACTTACTTGCAGGATATACAATTGTTAGTGAAAGGCCCAGTTATACACTCATGAATGTTTCCAATAGGCCTGTGGGGAAAACACTGGTAACATTGGTACTGAAGATAATTTATTTCAAAGGCAAGTATAAAATGTGGCCTCTATAATGAGAAAATGCATTTCATGTCTTAAATAGTACTGCATGAGCTTATGAATTTTATTATTATAATAAACACCAATGCCACATAAACTAGCCAGCCAGAATGTATCTCCAAAATATATGCCCTGGTTGTTTTTATTCTTTTTCTTCATTATTTCTCCCTTTTCAATGTTTATGAAAGATTTAAAATAGTGCTTGCATGGGAAAAGAGAGATTGGAGTAAGGAAAGCAAGCTTTGTGCTTGTGGAGGCATTGTGTGATAAGGCAGTGATAAAGCAAGTGTATACAAAACCCTATCAGACAAATGTTGTCAGTCAGATGTGCTCATAAGGAAATAAAATCACAAAGGAAAAAGAGAGTAGGATACACAGCAGGAAATTCAATTAAACCCAGCCATAACCTTAAATGTTAAGGGATAACAAGTCTTTAAGACCTTAGGTATCCAGATGGAAAGTACCTCTCTGTATGTGTTTGAGCAGTGCTTAACATGCCCAAAACTTTTGACCATTTAATGCGCTGCAAATCGTTGTTGTATTTAAATGATGCTCTATTACAACAATGCAGCCTCCCATACAACATACCCCACAAAAAAGTGCCTCCATTGTGAAGCTGTTTGCTAACAACCACAGGTGAATTAACAAATCAGTGTTAGTTGAAGTAAAACACAACATTTTAGATCATTGACAAAATAGAGGAGAGAAGTGACAAGAAAGCAAACAAGTGATTAGGTTTGCTATCTCTGGAAGTTAGAACACTCACTCCACTCCGCCGCTCCAAATTTCCCTGACTTTCTGAATAACAGGATCAATTCTTTTGGACTTGCACAATGCTTCTTTTCATTAAGTGCAATTTCTTTAGCATGACAATAAAATATGATTTTCAGTGCTTCTAAGAAAAGTGGAAATACAGCTTGAAAGAGTTCAAAATGAAAATACAAAAGCTGGAATTACTGGCAGACAAATGTTCTAGTGTCATGTCCTTCTGATATCCTTTATTCATTACATGAGAATGCAGCTCTGTATCTAGAAATCAAGGCTGTTTTATCAGTCTTGCTTATAATGCCAGTCAGAATGGCTTACCGCTGAGAGATCTTTCAGAGTCTGGAGTTGCATCAAGACAGCATAGCTTTAAAACAGCATAAGAGAGACCCATTCTACATTATTGACTTTTCCCCTTACCTGCAAGGACACAGAATTTAATGCAGCATTGATGGGTCAAAGATTTTGACACATGTCAAGACAGATATCTTCATTCTGGAGTTTAAAAAAAGGCATCAAACCTGATACATATGAAGCACTTTAGGTGGCAGAGGCAGTCAGGCTGAACTAGGGACAATTGTTTCACTTATCTGCAAAAGACATTACTTTTCAATGAAGCCTTATGTAAAGAGCAATGTTATTTAAGGAAGATGAAACCAGAACAATTGCCAAAAATGCAATAAAGGTCTAGAGGTAGATCCCTAAACCCTGTGTTAAGTATCCTATCATTGTGTTCTTTCTATGGATTTTTTAAACCATCTTAAAGGTCTATGGCAAGGATATAATTTCCTAGAAAATGGTATTTCATATGGCCTTTTGTAAAGTGGCCATCCCCTAGCAAAGTCAGCAGTAGTTTTCCATAGAGAAGGCATTTGATTCCGAACTACGAATAGACTATTTCCATTAGCAAACACTATACAGCAGAACTGCTTTTTTCAGCCATCGCCCTTCTTCTATAAATAGATTTCACAGCAGGAAAAGCACACCCAGAAGTATCTAGTATGATTTTACGTCCCTAAATGAACCATGTAGCAAAATCTCATTTTTAATAATGGCATTTACGTTACTTCACTGATGAAACGTATAATAATAACAGCAAAATTGTTGTGTTAACGATCAGAGTGTATAATAAGATGCACAATTAGGAGGATTATGGGAATTTAATGGAAAGAGAAGGGCAAGGGATCATCTGTTGTATGACTCTTCATGATTGTAACCTCCTGTCTATGTCCCTAATGTGTTTTTATGACTGGCATGCTTTGGTTTGTTTTCCAGTCCGTGTTCTGCCGTGAATGTAAAGAAGAATATCATGAAGGGGAATGCAACTCTATCCTCAGCCCACAGGGAGCCATGGCCCAGAAGGTATGGATCTCACAACTCCTGATCATTTTCCCTGGCCCAGCCAGAGTGACATTTGTCAAATGAGTCCTAATTGTAATCCTGAGTAACAGCAATTATGTTCATGCTGAATTACTCCAGCCGTCGGAGTTGCCGAATTGGCTTTGCTGTAGATTTCAGTCTCTTTGATTGATAGAGTAGCTGAGTTCTGTCAGGAACACACAGGGCTCTGCCATCAGTTGATAAAGAAAAGGCCTTCCTAGTGGGCTTCTAGGGTTGTCGCTATTCAACGTGAACACTTTTGAAAGGCTTTCTATAGTCTTGCTGCCTTTCAGCTTATTTTCAGTGCACCAGTCAGGAAATCATGTGGGTTTGGGCTGAATAACAGGGCTTTTATACAGCCTATGCAGAAAATACTATTGGTAATTTATGTTTTAGCTTAAAGAAATAAAAAATAGATTGTCTAGGCTGCTCTATAATTTTGTAGCTATTGTAGCTATAGACCTGGACAGGAAATAGTTTTTCTGTCCTGGCATTTCTCTTTGTTTGAGATTCAAGTTTTTCCTGAAATAAATAAATCATGTAAACCACAGCCTTTCCAACTAAAAATAAAAATTTAAAAAAAAATGTTTAAAAAGGAGAAAGTGGGAAGTGGAAAGAACAGGAACCATACCCCCTAAATATCTCACAGCTTGATGCCCAGGGTGCACTCCTAGGATGCAGAAAACTGGTATTCAGATTTCTGGCAGATTTGATGCTAAGAGGAAACTCAAACCCTGAGCCCCCACACAGTCCAGTGTGGTAGATAAAGGTTTGTGGGCAGGGGCTGATGAGGACTTGCATCCAGCCAGCTCTCAGGGAGGTGTGCCAAGCTCCTGTCACTGCCTGCAGGAAGGCTCTGTCTGAGGCTGGCATTTGGGGACTCACTGAACACAGAGACTGGCAGGGAGCTGAAGTTCTACTGGGAATCTTCACCATGTGCTACCTGGAGATGGTTCATATGCCATACTTTGCAGACGTTGCACTAGGCCGTGACCTGTGTAGAAATGCTTCTCTTTAACCTTTCTTAGTTAGCCCTTCTAATTTATAAAAAGAATTAGCACTGGTTGAGACAGAATGAAACGGTCTGTATCCTAGTTGTCAAGGTATCTACCTCTGTTGCCCTGGAACACGTGTATTGTATCAGACCCAAAATCCATCTACTTTCTCAGCCTCTAGTGATTTGTGATGCGGATGTGGTATTTTATGTTTAGTAGCTATCAGCAATTTTTTTTTTCCATGAATTTGTGCAACCCATTTTTTGAAGCCATATGTATATATAATAAGAAGATTTGCAGCTTAGCTGCCCTCTGTGAAGAACAGTTTAATTTTATTTGCAGTAGCCTTAGAGCAGTCTTCCAGTTCCCATTCACACTTATATAAAAACAAAGCAACTTCAACAGAGACATTGAGAGATGCTTAAAGCATCCAACAGCCTAGGAAAGGAGGAGACCAAGGCCCAATGTCTTACCTGATTTAAATTGAGCTAGAACTTGAATATATATCAACATGAACAGAGAGCTCTATATTCATTAAGTTATTTATGCTTATAGTTTTGCCTAGAGTATTGAAAGTTGTCATGGCACGTTACAAGTGAGTTCAACAATGTTGGCTCTGTGAAAGCTAGAGTTCATGTAATTTTTATGTTGGAGGGTAGAGATAAAGGTATGCAAGGAAGAATCAGAATACCATAGGAAGGAGTAATTTATTTTAAATATTTGAATATTGCCTTAGCTTTTCCTTATAACAATGGGAGCACTTCATCCATCTGGTTCAGTCTCTCGGCACATGAATTGCACCCGGTTAGACCTGTTACCTTAGCAATGTTGCCTACTTTTGCAGTTCCAGTGTAATGTGAACTTTCTTGCTGTTCCTGAAAAACTTCCTGTACTCTCAAAGAACTGTTCCAGAATAGCTAAATGATAGTACCAGAATAACTCTTGCACCTATACAAATCAGTTCCCCTGCACAGACAAGACCACCGACTACGGAGGATTCACTGAGACTCCAGTTTAAGCTGAAGTTAATTGACTTAGGTCCGCTTTCTCGTCCCCTGAGAAACTGAGAGCTGCACTAATTACACTTAGCTGCACTAATTAAACTTCTCCACGAGGCGGTGCTGTGCCACTGAAGGAATGTTTTCCTTGCCTTTCCTTAGCTAGGCGAGCAAACCGAGCGGTAGCAGAAACAGGGCAAGCTCAGGTGCTGGTGAGATGCTGGTTTCACCCGCCCGGCATCCCCGCAGAGCCGCCCGGCACACCGCACTCCCGTACCGGGCACACGAACCTTTCGGGGGCACGGATGGAGAGCAGGGCCTCTGGGACAGTTTCCATCCCTCTCACTGAGATTAATGTAAACATTTATCCACCTGTGCTTTCAGGCTGTCTGTTCCACTTGGCACCACCTGCCAGGTGCATAGGTCTGTGTGTCAGACCTAACTTGCTCTGATTGTAGTGCTTGGTGAGGCAGTGAGAAAGTTTTATCTTTGACTGTGGTCTGTTTCAAAGTAGGAATAATACACTTCCAAGGTTGTCTCCAGCTCGTGCAGTTTGACTCCTGTCTGGATCTCTTCCATGTCATTTATTTTATAAAATAAATAAAATAGATAGTCAGATAGAAAGTCAGATAGATAGCAGAAGCTCCAGAAAGAGGAAAAGAAAGAGAGATGTGAGATGACATGGCACAGCTATGAGGGTCCAGGAAACATAAATGGTGGTGGTGGTTAAATGGGCCTGTGTTTGGGCAGATGTCAAAAGGAGGGAGGAGGAGGCCTGAGGTAAAGAGAGGGGAGTGTATCTGATGGGACTGTGAAGGAGGGTAGGGAAGGATGGAAGGGGGAATGGGGTCAGTTGGCAGGAGGAAGGAAGAGGGCAACCACAACTGCAGGGTGTAGGAGGGACAAAGCAGGTGCCACATGTGGATCTTCGAAAGCCTATTCCAAATAAAGGAGTTGGAAGCTTATAATGGTGGGCAGCCAAAGGGCATTACTTGCTGCTTGGGGTAGAAAAGGCAAACTCGGCAGCAAGCATGCAGAGAGCAGCCCAGCTTTAACTACTGGCATATCGTGACCTTTCAGATCTGTGCACAGATATTGCATGGCCCATTGGGAAGAATAAAATATTCTCTTTCTGCTGAAATGTCCATTTTTAGCCCAGACAGGCCATTGGAAGCTTATCTTAAATATTTACTTACTGGTGTAGGACTGATTATTTCCCATCTTAGTGTGTAAATTACATTATTTCAAGGAAAATAAAATTTATCTGTGGCACTATCAGTTGAGAAGCTTTGTTTTAAAACCATTGCAGCCTCCTGGAGTTGTTTGAACGTTGGGATGACAGAAGTAATCATATTTGATGAATTAAAAGGCACAGTGTGCATGATGGAATCAATGACACAGTAAAGGTGACTCCAGCCAGATTTAGGTTTAGAAATAACTGCATAATCCCTGCTATGTACACCACAAAACCAAGCTTCCTGGCCTCTTTTAACCTCACACATAGATAGTCTGTACTGGTGGGGAATCTAGCTATAAACCAGCTTCCTCTGTAAGTCCCCACCTTAAAATTAGCCTGGCTTTCCTAGCACAAAACCTTTCTAGATGGTTTTCCTTTTACAAGGATAAGCAGTGAACCTTCTTGCTCACTAGCAACTGGACAATAAAATGTGACCACATATTAGATTTGAACTTTCTCAGAGTAGCTTCCAGGATGGTTTTGCTGCTGGGCATGTTGATAAGACACCAGCAAGGTAAACCGTGATAGTAGTAGCAATGACACTGATGTAAAATTAGTGCCTATGTAAATAAGTGAATAGAATATTGGGCAATGAGTCATAAATGTTTGGGGGGAAAAAACATGACACAAACTGGATGGAACGTGTTATTAAAAAGTCTGTTTTAGAGATGGTTCTGTGGACAAACTTTCTCCAAGAATCTGCTGATTATCTTGTCCTACCAAACCAATGAGTGTGTAATTATACATGCTTTTTCAGTGGTTGCTGTGAATTTAGTAAAGAGAATAAATTAAACATCATGATAGATTTCTATAGTTATAGCTGTATACAAATACCTCCTATAACCTGCATTCAAAGGCTTGAATCTAAAAGAAAATCTGATGTCTAATTCATCATTCCACAAACCAGTCTGATAGTCTTTGTAGAAAACCCAGACAAAAATCTAGTTCCTCTCATTTGAACAAACTCTACCATTAATGATAGGCAAGCAACAGCTGTAAGCCTAAGCCTAGACTAAACATCTGTGGTGTCTGAATTCTTAAAGTTTGGCCAGTGGTCTCTTCTGCTCCAAGCACCAACCCAAACTCCTTAAAAATCCTGTCAGAACATACCTAGTCTTAGTTCAAGCCTTAATTCCAGCTAGTTCTAGCAAGTCTGGCCCTGCAATCCATGCGATCCAGCAAAATCCTTCACTAAACATTCGTCTTTAGCTGCTGATGCAGCTAAAAATTGTTACCCATTTCTTGCACACAGGTTACAGACTAGGTTGTGTAAATTTCTGCCATTTTATTACATTGAAAATCTCATTACCTGCTGAAGGTGTTCATTTCAGATGATGTTCACTGTATATGCAAAATAAAAACTATTGCTAGTTTTATCAAAGTCTTAGAAAGCTAATCAATGAAGTATTTTTAGCCCATTTACAATAACACTAGGACTTATAGTTCAAATTATACATAGTTAAAATAAAGGATATGCAAACTTTCTGGTAACACCCTTTTCCCTAGTGTTGTTTTTAACCTTCCACTGCTTCTCTGGGTTCTATGCTCAATAGCTGCAGTCTGGAATGGGTTGGCATGGTGAATCCTTTACCAGAAGGAGCATGATGTTGATATTAAAGGATTTTTTTTTCTTCTTACTGTATAATCTGCTTGGAGTCAGTCTTATGTGTTTGTTAACAGACTCCTTCTCTGACGTACAAACCAACGTTGGTGTATTTTACCCAAGTTGGTTATGCCTTTGTTCTCTTTGTTGTCCTCAAGACTGATTTTATCTTTCAAGGCTGTATTTGGGTAACTGACCACCTGAGAGTGGTTTATGGTGCTGGGGCCTCCCATATCATCCTGTGCCTCTGCTTTCAAGGCCTCTTCTATCATCCCATGCCTTTACTCCTCTGCATAGCGTTTTATTGTAGGGTGTCAGAGACAGTTTATTGTGCCCAATAGTGCCCATAATGGTTGTCGCTGCCTGTTAGTTACAAAAATACATGGAACTGTTAAACCATGCGATAATACAAAAATTGTACAAAAGCAGAACAGGGAATAGTCATCAGGTCATTAAAGAATTGCTGTCGCATGCTAAACCAAACCTCTAGGCGTGCCAAGACAAGTTCAGATAAAGCCTGATGGGTCCTGAGGCTCATGGTGCTGGCTTGGCACAAAGGCTGTGATCTCTCACAAGAAACAGCCACAACATTTTTACTGAGCCACAAAGATACATGTTCTAAACCTACATCTAGAGTCTCTTCCAGTGTAAATTTATAGCGAGTGCTGTAAAACTTCAATTCCACTCAACCTGTGGGACACTGTCTGTCCTGGCTGTAGCGCTAAGCTGGAGGCCTTTGTCACCCAGATCCCAAAGCCCTTCCCAGACCCACCACCTTCAAATCAAACCTCAGCTGTTCCTTGTTTGGATCTCAGCCCTCACAGTCCTCAGGTAGCTATGTAGGTAATAGCTTTGCTGTTCTGCAACTAGCAGTATAAAATTTGTCCAGCACCCCTGTCAGCCCAGGAACCCATCAGACCTAACCAAAAGCAGAGCAGTCAGTGCCTCAGCTGAGTCAGGGCAAATCTGATCCTCTTCATCAGCACACACTTCCAGGGCCCTGGCTGCATGCTAACCAGAGTTTCTGGGCTCAAACCTGACTCAGGCACGATGTGTCAGGCAAACAATCAGCTCGAAGCCCAATGGATCACTTCCCAGACATGTCTTTTGCTGCACAGGTGCAACATAAAGGCACATCCATGCGCTCGTGCACACATGTCCAGGAAAGCCTGTCACAGTGCCTGGCATCCTGCTGAAGGCTGTTGTGATGTAGCTCCTGCAGAAGCTCCCAGCTCACTTGGGCCTCCAGCCCATCTTTTCCTCCCATTGCCTCCTGTGTGCAGGTCTCGGAGTCGACAGTAGAGGGTATGAAATGTACAGGCATTGCCTGCCAGGCTTCCTTTTCCATCGTGGAACAGCTTTTAACCTCTCATGCTTTAGCTTTCCAGCAAGCATGTAGGGTTGTGAAGCCTGGTCTCTAAGCAGCTAATGATAATCTAAATGATAAATAGTAAATGCTAACCACAAAAAGCATTAATTATTTCCCTGCATTTTAGTGAAAGGAAAAGCTACTGAAAAGGTTCATCATACATAACATCTTTCAATGAGTCCTGAGTCACAGTATAAAATGTGGAACATCTATTATTAGGCCATTGATTTATTTTTTTTTCCCATCATGTAAATTTTAAAAGTTAAATAAAACATGGCTGTACAAAAAATGGCACACCTAGCTTGATTTCTAAAATATCTTAAGCAACTGAAAAAGAAACTGAGGCTCAGGGGTATGGTATTTGGTATACTCACAATGTCAAGCTCAGGACATTTCAACCCACGGGTGCCTAATTAAAGGAGCAAGAAAAATAACTATAACTGGGAAATGTCCTGTAAAATTAATCTCTGTGTTAAAAATAAAGATGCACCGGAGGAAATCTGAGAATAGGTCTTAACTTCCTGTCTAATGAGAAATAGTCGAGAACTACATAGAGAGAATTTTAGCTTTTCCTATTTTGGGCAGCAATAAAGTAAAAAAAATGTGACAGACTGCTTTTGTTTATGAGGTTAAGCTGACAGTCATTTTCAGCTGTGTGGCTGCTTACGAGACAAGGCACGTTCTTTATTCCACTCATGGAAAACATTTATATAAGAATGACTGTATTAGATTAGATTTTCTGCTTTAGAGCAGTGCAAATTCAATATTCACCATCTACCTGAATTTAATTCATTATATGGATGGCTGCAACACACAGAGTGAGAACCTTGATGTGCAGTGTCACCAAACCAGAGCACTCTTTCATCTTATATCCAACATAATACCCTGTGTATATCAATTTGATTTTAACTAGTTGCTGTCATCACAAAGCAGCTTTTTCATTTTATGTCAGAATTCCCTAGGCACACCAGACAAATTGGCTCACACAATGCTGCTTCGTGTGGATTTAACCGGATCACTGTAGTACTGGCACCTCCATTTTTCCTGTGCGTGAAACATTCTCTTTGAATGAATATCTTTTCTGTTCCTTATCTATAGCCATATTTTAGCGTTTTGATTAGCCTAAATCTGTCTCTAAACTAGAGCAGTAGTCCCATAGCTATGCACATCCCTCTTTGTGAGATTTTGACTCTTAAATGGCTCAAATAATCCATTTTCTTCCAAAACCCTCTAGCCTATCTAGTGCCCTAGACATCTGCTATTTTTACCCCCACAACTGCAGTAAAAGGCACCACTAAACATGACAGTATGTTAATTCATGTGATCATGTTCATAAAAAAGCCCTGTTGAAACCAAGAAGACAAAATAAATTTAAGCTGGACTGTCACCATGCCTTGTAGATCAGGCTTCAACAACTGAGGCTGCTTTTGCTTAGAGCTCTAGCTCTAGCTCTAGCGGGCTGTGTTAACCTAAATATTATGGTGGGCTGAACATTGCTCGTGTACAATGAATTATTCTTTGTCTTCCTTTCAAACGCTTTCAAGTATACATAGCTTTTCTCACATCCTTGTTAGAAAATGAGTAATACTTCCTTTTTGAGACATCTAAACCTTTTTAAAATTCTGTATTTCACATAAAGTGAAACAATTTTACATATTTCTATTAACCTAAATAAAAAGCTTATTTTTGCAAGTAAAATTCTCTTAAAACCAAGCATTTCTGATCAAAAGAAAATGTATTTCTGATTTAAAGAAAGCTGCACTAGGATACATTTTTTTTAAAGTTATGCATGACCAGCTTTTTTGCTTATCAGAGAGGAATGAAGCACCAAGACCAAGCAAGCAGGAATGCAGAAATTACATTCACTAAAGCAAAGCACAAATAAGGTTAACAGCTGCATATTCTATTCTGAGTTAAGGGTCTTCAGTTTTCAGATGTTGTCTCTACTAGGCAAAATAAGCATGATCATAAAAGAAGCGTGCTAACATAAGGCAGTATATAATTTGGTGGATGTCAAAATTTAACATTATATATCTAAGACTTCCGGTTTTTTGAACAAGAAGTTTTGCCATGAATGTTTTTCATCTAGATGGTACTACTTAGTTGCTGTCTGTGAACACATAGTTCATTTACTTCAATGTAGTTCTGCTGACAGGTCGATGTGTACTCTATTACCTGAATGAGATGCTGCTCTGAGAAGGACACTTTATTTCTATTTCAAGATGCTTTCTGTCCCTGTAGATCTTTTTCCAGTACTGCATGATATTGATTAACTGCAAAGAAAGTTTTCCATGTACATGTTTTTGTATTGTTGTATGGTCCTCAGCGGTCTCTGTGGTCTCTTTATCCCTGTTAGTTTTTCCAGAAGACTCAGCATAGAGACAGAAGTAAATCTATGTCCTTCAGTGTGACCCAGAGATAATAACACAAACTTTCCCTCCTGTCTCACTAAGGGAATACTGCAGGGAGGGGATATTAAATAGTGCTTACAACAGCTCTTACTGTAGCTTGCTGTTATTTATGAGTATTCATTCCTGGTCATAATGTGCAACACAGTTGAGAATCAAAAAAATTATTCATAAAGAGGCATGGATGAAATCTAGTAGCTTTTCAATAGTGCTGGGACAAATGTCCTATACTAACTGGGGAACTAGAGCATATTGTGTTGAGTGAGCATCAGAAGTGATCAAAGTGTCCTGTCCTCAGCAAATGGGATGCACACCTGGAGCATCTCTGAATTTCCTATCCAAGACCAGGCAGAACAAGCAAAGTGAGAGACCCCTCTGCTTGACAGACCTGCTGTATTACCATAGGCCACTGTCAAGGAGATTAGGTTTGCTAGTTTAGGGTGTAAGAACATGATTTAAATAGACACTGGTAATGAAGAATTGCCATACACCTTTTCTTTGTTGTTTGAAGAAAAAGCGCAGATAAATATATGTGTGATTTCCATCACTGGGTGTGGAGCACTAAATAAAGCACATGAACACTGAAGGCTCATAGATCTAGATGGTATGATTTCTTCACTAATCAGAGGGACTCCATCACTGAGCCATTTCTCTGCATTTGGTTCATAGAGCAGGAAGTTTTTAACTTAGCAGTCAGCAAGACTGGGCATAGGAGGGATGTTTCAGCTCTAATGGGCTGAAATATCATGCTGCTGCATCTAGTTCATGCTAGAATTTTTGCAATGGGATATACTAAAATAATAATTCACTGCGGTTTTCTGCAATTTGTTCTTGGTGAACTGTACGTGTGTGGCTAGATGTCATTTCTTTTAGTTATTTCTAAGGTCTCCCAAGTTTGTATTTGTTTTCAGAACTAAGATCAAAAATACAAAAAAAATGCAAAAAAAATTAGCAATTTGGTATGTGAAATTTTGCCTCAGTGTCCTTTGCCATTAGGTCACAACAAAGACATGAAGATGGAGAAAAAAAAGTGTGTTTGCAAGTATTAAAACACTGGATTTGGACTATTTGAGAAAACAGACCCACTATGAAGCTCTTTTGGACTGACTACAAAAATTAAAAATACTTCTGGTCTTCTCATTTAGCTCTTCTGGAAAGAATAGCAATGTTTTGTCACTGCTGTAGTGATTTTCATCTGTATGGATGTTAAGTAATGAGTTCCCATTAAACTGAGATATCTTTTTTCTGTCACAGGAAAAACTGAGGTCCAGGTCAAGTGTTCCCCACTCTCCCGATCTGCCTCTCTGAGGTAGCTCAGATTGCTTGCAAAAGTCATTCTTCCTTAAGGATGTAGGTGTTGAAAAATCAATACTAGATTATGTTCTTTGCTATTAGCCTGAGCAGCTTTTTCTATTTCCCAGAACTTACTAATGTGCTGTTGTATAGAGGTCATCTTTCTGCCAAATTGCTGAATAATCCAGAAGCGTGCAGGGCCGAGTTCCCTCTCCACAAGCAGAAAGCCAAAAGTAAAAGTCACTTCTAGGATACAGATAATAAGACTTTGTTCACTTTTGTCACCTCTACCTCAAAAACATAAGCAAATTAAGTGAGGAGCAACAAAAGAGATTCACAGACTGAGGAGACTGATGTAGGTTGTAAAATAAATAATGTCAAACACATATTTTTGAGGTTTCCTGATTGAAAGAAGACAGTGGGTATTTTTTGTTGTTTTGTATTTTGGTTTGGTTTTCTTTAAATGCATATTGCAATGGCCATCAGATGAGCTGGAAACAGATTTCTGCAGATGTCGGTCTTTGTTATTCCATTTTAACTCAGGTCATTTCAGCCAAGAACTAAAATCTCGGCGTTACTCACTGACACAATTTACACATTTTATCAATACTAGATAACCAGAATTCAAGCAGAGTTATGGTTTTGTTGCATTTTTTAAGGTTGGGCCAATTTCCTTTTTCTGTTTTACTAGAAATAAATATATTAAAAAATTATACATTTAAAAGTCTATCCACATAGCAGCCTGTAAGTATTTAGAAGGTATACACTAAGAAATTACAGGAATTGTTATAAATTAAATAGTTTTGTTTAAGATCATCATTTTCCCACATGCTTGACTAAAACCATATTATGAATGGAGAGAGCAGAGTTTCAAGGCTGGAACCTACATACATTGTTTATAGCTACTATTCACATAGTTGCCAACCTTGCGTGATGGAAATGACCCAAGGCACTGCCATCTCTTTTGTCCTTGTACTATCATTTTAGGTAGGAAACAGCCAAATAGGCCACTTGTGTAGATTATGTAATTTTGTCCCAGTCATAAATAGGACAAACACAGGAGTCCCTTTTACACTCTTCATGATGACTTTTTCCATCTGTGTCATTCTATCTGGGGAGCTTTCATTGCTCATGGGTGGGTTTTTTTACTTTTTTCCCAACATTTTTATGTCTATTCTTTGTGTCTCTTGTATTTATAAAGAGTTACATTGGAATGAAACTCAGACCTCTGATACAACAGAGTACACTTCTATTATGAAAAACTATTTCCTTCCAGGCACCCCACCATCCTGCATTACCAAATGTTGCACTTTCTTGGTGTTTTTGCTTTTCTTGCAAGAAGGGCTTTAATCCCTGAAGCAGAATCAAACCTGTGGTGTCTAACATGTTGTGTTGTCAGCCAGATCCACCTGACTCCTCCTTCGCCTTCCCTTTTGCTTTACCTGTCTTCGTGCATTTGCAGCATGGCTTGATGCCCCGACAAGAGCTCTGCCTGCCTCTCAGGACAGGGAGCAGCAGGAAGGATGCAGCCTGTGCTGCTGCTGGATGTAGGAAGAACCTCCAGGACGGCACATGCTTCAGCTGCTGCCACCACCCCCATCATCCTGCAGTTCAGGATGTAACCCGACACATGTGCTGTGCACACTGGGACAAAACAGTCCGCGTTTTGAAGCAGAAATTCTGCATCTCTCACAAAGTCCAGCCTATCCAGCATTGCAGTCACTCCTGTCTGTTTCCTGTGGGTAAATGGTTATCCTTCAGTGCAGACATCATGTCCCAGTGCAGCCTTTCAGTAGTGTGCCCACAGGTGCTTTCCTCTCTCTTTGCAGGGGTATGTAGTAGATGAACATGCAGCCATGCAAGCTCGATGGGAAGAAGCATCTAGAGAAACAATCAAGAAGACAACCAAGCCATGCCCCAACTGCAATATTCCAGTCGAAAAAAATGGTAAGTTTATTAGATATCCTGTACTTAACTTTCTTTTAAAATTCATTTTACAGTATAAATGTATGAATGTGCAGGTGTGCATAGGCATAATATTATTCCAAGAGGGGGAGAGCACAAAAAGCTTGAATAATTCCCTGTGTCACTTTATCTAAATTATCTTGAAAACACTAACTCTAAATCACTTAGTTCTAAAACCCCTAATTAAGCCTCACAAAATGCCCAGGTATTTTGTAGATAGGGAAAATGAGGCATTGGATGTAGCATTCATATGACTGGATATCCAGCTAGTTGTCTAGATTTTCCATCGTCACTGGGAAAAATAGACATTTGTAGGGTAAAACTCATCTCATGATGAAGCAGAACATATGTCTGATGTAGGCCAGAAAAATCACATCTAGAAGTTGGGGTGTGAAGAGTTAGTCCTGCTGTAGATGTCTACACAGTATATGGCTGAATTTTGGTGAGATTAATCCCAATTCAGCCACATGCCCATGGTAGAAGAGCAAGTTAAAGGAAGCAACATGAGTCCTGACAAACAGTTTGCATTAATCAATGCTTACCATGTAGGAAGAAAAGTAATCTGCTGGCACTGGGATGTTTAAAATGAAGAACAGGAGCAGTAAATAGGCTATACTTTATAGGTTAATGCTGTTCCAAGACTTAATTGTATTTATGTTAATTAATAAAAATATATTAACATGATTGCCTAGATATTATAGAAATATTTAGAGGATTATTCCCAGTTTTGTGGCATTCACATGGGGCTCTGAAAATGCAAAATAAGGCACTATGAACTGCAAGGGGAGAACACTTCAAGCAGTGACACTGCAGAAATATTACTAGGGAAGAAACAGGACAAAATCCTGAAGTCTGGGGTTTGATGAAAGAAAAGAAGGCAGTTGGCAGATGGAAAGTGGGAGATACCTTCAAGCACAAGAAGCAAAGGAAAGAAAGCTTGAATTCAAGAGTGGGAAGGTGAGACAAGACTTGGCATAGCATTGAGAGCAAGGTGGGCAGCAGAAGAGAGATAACAGAGGGCTAGGTCAAAAAATTATTTACAGATTTGTAGAACAGACTGAACACCAGTTTTAATCTGATTAGAGATAGACAAATTATAATGGTGACTATTTATATTCAACAGCTTGTGCACAGTCAAATAAAAAACCCCTTCTGGTTAGGCTTGAAGGAGTGGTAGGACCTTTACTTTCTCTTAGACTCTGCTACAAAATCTTTACTGGTAAATTACAGACAGTTGCCCTTTGTCACAAACAGGATATCCCTATTTGACACCATTCACACAAGTCCCATTAATGTTCAGGGAAGTTGCAGGTAAAAATCAAAGAAGAAATAAAGGCAGTTATAATTTTTATTTTGAATAATAAGCAGGAAAAGACCTTTTGTTGCTTATAGCCTGACTCAAGTCAGAACAGTGCCTCATAATGCAAAATGCCAAAGCCACGGTAGCAGGCTAGAAACACACTGGAATGGGCTGATTGTGCTGCCATTCAGAAAAACCTTGATAGGTTGGAGAGATGGTCAGAGAGGAGCCATCTGAAATTCAGCAAAGGCAAATGCAGGGTCCTGCACTGGGGGAAAAATAAACCCAGGAACTGGCACAGGGTAGGGGCTGACCTACTAGAAATCAGCTCTGCAGAGAAGGACCTGGGGGTTCTGGTGGACAACAAGCCATCCATGAACCAGCAGTGTGTCCCTGTAGCCAAGAAGGCCAATGGGATCCTGGGGTGCATTAGGAAGGGCATTGCCAGGAGGTCAAGGGAGGTGGTCCTGCCCCTCTGCTCAGCCCTGGTGAGGCACATCTGGAGTGCTGTGTCCAGTTCTGGGCTCCTCAGGACAAGAGAGACGTGGAG
>QWTY01000324.1:48958-61453 GCA_008033365.1 Pseudorectes ferrugineus | reverse complement strand
AGCGTGGCCAGCAGGGCCAGGGCAGGGATTGTTCTGCTGTTCTTGGCACTGGTGAGGCCACGCCTGTGTTCAATTCTGGGCCCCTCACTGCAAGAAGGACATGGAGGTGCTGGAGGGTGTCCAGAGAAGGGCAATGGAGCTGGTGAGGGTCTGGAGCACAAGTCCTGTGAGGAGCAGCTGAGGGGGCTGGGGGTGTTTAGCCTGGGGAAAAGGAGGCTCAGGGGGGACCTTATCACTCCCTACAACTGCCTGAAAGGAGGGTGTAATCAGGCGGGGGTCAGTCTCTTTTCCCAGGCAACCAGGGACAGGACAAGAGGAAATGGCCTCAAGTTATGCCGTGGAAGGTTCGGGTTGGATATTAAGAGAGATTTCTTAATGGAAAGGATTATCAAGCTCTGAAACAGGCTGCCCAGGGAAGAGGTTGGGTCACCATCCCTGGAGGTGTTTAAAAGATGTTTAGATGTGGCACTTAGGGACATGGTTTACCAATGGCCTTGGCAGTGCAGGGCCTAGGTTGGACTCAAATGATCTCAAAGGTATTTTCCAACCTAAACAGTTCTGTGATTATTCTAATTTGTAGTTGTTCTAACCACAGCTGGAGATGGAACAGAGCTCTTGGTTGTCTGTGTTCTTCTCTGCAATAGGTAAAAGTCATTTAGGCTCCTGCAAGGCTCAGTGAGGATTTGGTGTGTGTTACTTTTCCATTGCTGTCATTTGTCATGATTACTGTCTGTCTACCTGTTTTGCTTAGGATTCTTTCTCATGGACTAACCAGTGGGATTTAACTTGTGTAATAATTTCATAATTATAAATGATAACAATTCCATATGGTTTTGTGTTAAATACAAATAGTTTTGAAGTATCTGATAGATGACACTCTTCCAGGGCAGAAGTTGACTACTCAGGCCTGGTAGGCTCAGGTTTTAGGTGCAGTAATATTTAGTCATTCAGCTTGCTGTTACTTATCTTCTCGGCCATTTGTGTGGGTTTTGGACAAGGGAATTTGGGAAGCCTTAGTTGGCAGCCAAATAGAAAGGTTTGAAAAAGTTTTAAGAACTTTGTGACATTTGATTGTATGAAAAGTTCTGAGAGGATCCATCATGTCTTGCTCTGGAAGTAGGGTTTTTAAAAATTTTTGGGGGAAGGGGAGTGTTAACTGGTATATGCATGTTACCAAACACATGTATTTGATGTTGTCCCTTTGTGGAAAAGATGAGCTGTTTATAAAATAAACGCAATGTTATGGCTTTCCAGTCTTCTGGATAAGCTGTCCAATACTTTCATTAGCTGTTAAGACATTTCAGGCTCTGGATTTACTTCACGCCTACTGATTGCCTTGTCATCAGATCAGCCATCTCAAAATCAGAAGTGTAGCATGCTGGAGCTTGCACCACAGTGTACAGTTAATGTTGTTTCTGTAACTTGCATTTTACCTAAAAGTTGCGTAAAAATTTTGGAAGCCAGCCTCTTCCTTGGCTATCAGAGGCAGTGCCTACTCATGCCTCAACAACTTGTGAGTTGGTAAGCTTTATGTTTTGAAATAGGTTTGGCAACTTGTATATTTCTTCACTCTCCTCCTCTGTTTTCTTTTCACCCCAAAACTGAAGTAGGTGCTTTCTGATAACTGTTGTTCATACAAGCAGTCCTTGCTTACCAGCAGGATTTGCAGTTAGGAGTCTTGCACTGAAAACACTCCAGCATTGCTCATGTAACTTAAAAAAAAAAAACGAGAACCAAAGCAAATCACATTTTTGATGGTTAAAGTTCTTTTTTTTTTCCCTGAAACATATCTGGTGCTATCTCACCTATGATGTCTTTTATTCAAAACAAATAACATATTTTAATAAGCAGACTTCTGAAGTGACAGCTTGTGGCATGACCTATAAAGGCACCAGTATAATATTTGTGCACTAATAACAGTGCTTGTGTAAGACGTCTGTTAGCAGCTGCTGTTCAAAAAAAAGTTTACATTGTCAGGAGGTACAGATAACTTTCACACATAAGGATTATGTAATTTATGCTGTGTTACATTTTTTTTTCTTTGCCTGAAACACTAGCCTTGTGTATTCTTTTGTATTGTCATTTGTACATTCCCTTCCTCCTTCTGCCCCAGCCTATGTAATCTCTTCTTCAAGTTATGTCAGCAGATTTAGAAAACTAATAAAAAAATATACTGTCATGGATAATTCTGTATGGTAAGAAAATGGTGAGATGATGCTTGTCAAAATTGTTTTGCCCAAAGAAAACAATTATACACAAGGCATATGGATTTTTCTATGCGTTCTCATGAGATGGGATCTATGGAATGTGCACAGTAATTAAACGTATTTACTTCTTTTTGTTACAGAATATGAATGAGCAGTACCTGGGAGATGTTTTTTTTGATGCCTCATTGATGATTTGGTCAATAGCATTGGCTGTGATGACTCAGATGGGCCTGTGTTCAGCATTCATTTGTACCTTGTGGGTAGCATTTCCTTTACTCACTAAGCTGATGATCCACAAGGAATTCAGTCAAAAAGGTATGGGTTTTGAGGGGCGGAAATGGTATTTTGAAACTTCTACTCATACTCTTATTTAAGCAAAAGAAATTGCAAACATTGACTTTGAGTAGTCAAATTAACTAAGTCATCTTTTTGTAATGAAAAAAAGTGTTCTTGAACTAAAGACAGTTTGAAAGTGTGAGAAGCTTTAAAAAAATACACTGAAAAACATCCCATGTCTCAGGCTAAAAGAACAGTATGTGGTATATTAATAAGTGATCAGAATTTTGATGAACAGTAAAGGCTCATAAAAAATACTGTAATATTTAAAGACTGTTTGGGACAGAAAACCTGTTTAAAATTTTTTTGTAATACAAGATTAATTTTGTGGTGGTTTTGAAAGTTATACTAGTGTTGGCTATGCAAAATGAGATCTCCTTTCCATATCCACATCAGGGATGAGGACCAGTATTGCGTATTGAGTCTTGCAGCAGTATTGTGGATATATCAGTAAAGCTGCGTGTTCATGTCCTTTTAAGCTTTTACTTCTTTTGTCTTTTGTTTTTTCCTGTTCCCTGTAGGTGCCACAATAAAGTTTATTGTGATGTACATGCTGGGGATGTTTGTTCCCTATCTGTATATGCTGTATCTTAGTTGGACTGTATTTGAAATGTTTACACCTGTCATGGGACGAAGTGGTTCAGAAATTCCACCAGATATGGTGTTGGCAGGATTTATTGTGATCTTCACCATGATCCTGTCTTCCTATTTTGTAAGTAGAATTTGTAAATGTTGTTTAAAACCCTTAAACTTTATCTAGAGTTTACAATAAGAAGGGTTTTTTAATTAATACTAAAAGTTAGTGATAATTTGACAATATCCTAAGTGTTACAGGAAAGTTCTAGGAAATGTGTCAAAGATTCCGTGTTTTGTGTTAGTCAAAGAAAGGTCATTGAAGCAGGGCTTATATTGCTCTATGATGATGTAGTAAAGACTGATGTAAAATACGAAATGTAATGCTGAATTTTGAGCAGAGATTCATTTTAGGTGTAATATATGACTGAACAATACATGTACAAACTTCAGAAAGAATACTCAGGTTTGTGGGTTTTTTTTGCTGCCGCAGAACTTGGAAAGATTCTGGGGTTTTTTTTGTTGGCAGATGTTTTAAAAACAGGAACGTTTTGAAAGCTCCAGGAAGTACTAATTTTATTCATTTTTTATAAAATAAATCAGCTTTAAAAATCTCAGTTTTAAATACTGAGATTAAAAAGAAGTGTGTTGTATGAGGTGGTACTTGCAATTATGTCTTTTTAATGTACCTTCCATTCCATAATTGAATTTTAGAGTTATACAAGTAGTGTCTTGTATCTTAAGTGTTGCAGTTTTTTAATTGGACTGTTTTTTTATTCTCTAGATTAACTTCATTTACCTTGTCAAAAGTACAAAAACGACGCTAGTAACTTTAACTACTGTGTTTGTAGTCACTCTGATTCTCGTTTGTAGTGGAATCTTCTTTCCTTACAGTTCTGATGCAGCTAACCCAAAGCCCAAGCGAGTCTTTCTCCAGGTAAGAAAAGCCTTTGCATGTTGTATTGCCTCTTTTGGTTGCAGGAGTGTTTGGTTTTTTTCAAGGCTTAATTCCCCCACCTCCTCCATCCCAGAAAGAGTAATATTCCCTGTCTTTCTTGTTTTAAAAGCTCTAATGATTATTCCTGGGTTTGAAATGATTGCTGATGTTTCCCTTGTTCAATCTCAGTGTTCAGGTCATCTGTGTCAGAAGAGCAGGGTGTTTTAGGGGGTTTTAAGTGGGTGAATTGTGTAAGCGATGGTAATTTAAAAAGTGAATGTGATTTTAGGTGGGCTAAAACAGTCAGAGTCATTTTCTGATTGTGTTTTTATGGTATGTATCTTATCTGAGTAATTCTTGCATTTATATTCATAAATACTCAGATATGTGTTCAGTGCATACTGAAAATGCAGTAGACCTTAAGGATTCACGTAGAGGAATTTCAGAATCACCTCTAACTCTTGCAAACTCCAGAGGCTCCATCATCTTTCTGTGTTTGTGTTTTTTTCTTCTAGCACACAAGCAGAAGATTTCATGATATAGATGGAAATGTGGTTAAAAGTGACTCTGGTATATGGATTAATGGGTTTGATTATAATGGAATATCTCACATAACTCCCCATATACCTGAAATCAATGACACCATTAGAACTCCGTGTGAGGAGCAGGCTCCCTTCTGTGGCCTTCCTTGGATTCTGCCAGTGCATTTCATGTTCCGGTTGGTGTGAACTCTGCTTCACTTGAGCACTTTACTGCAAAGTATAGTGGTCGTTTATGCAATTTCACTTACATAAGGGAAGAAAAACTAAGGATAATCTTGGTCTAAAAGTAAATAATCCTTCCTCTTCAAAAAAACAAACTTCAGCCTAGGTGCTGTGTCTTCTGCCAGAGTCTCTGAAAGAGATTTATGGGTCTGCTGCAGGAGCTGTAGAAGTTGGTGTGTGGAAAATAGATGTAAGCACCAGTGGAGAAAAATGTGAAAGGGGGCCTCCTAAAGGGCAGTTCAGAGTAGGAGGATGTATGTCTCCTCTCTTCTTCCCTCCTTCACCCCAGCTGACAGCAGAGGATGTCTAGAGTAGCAGGTCTCCACAGAAGAAAACCAGCTGCTGTGGCTGTTTCTCACACTTCGAGAATCTTGTGAGCAAAAGTGTAGTCGTTTGATGGTGAAAATATTCTCACTCATTTGTTTTGTAGATTAAGGCAGATGAAGGTAATGAATGAATACACTGGTGACTGATTTTCTGTTAATATGCCCTTTTTAAATATTTGTCTGGCCAGAAGCTGATTTTACCTGCCTTCTGCTAGAATCAACACCTTCTGAGTATTTCATATAGTAGCAGCACAGTCAGCTGTACTATAGAGAAACTTCTTGTCTTCTGATGTTTAGTATGTCAGGGTGTTGCATTAAGAATAACTTGAAACTTTTTTTTTCACCACAGGAAAAACTGGTATCTTCCCGCCCCAGAAGTTTTGCTGAGAAGCCCCATTCAGTTTAAACTTCTGTCCAAGGAGCTGATGCCCAGGAACTCTGTGAGGTTAAGCTTTGAAGTATCTGGTGAGTGATTGAAGCTTCTGGGTTATGATTTGTGTTTATTTTTATGCCCATAATAAATCAGACTTTGACTCCAGTACTGCAGGTTCCAGTGCCATTCCCAAGATAGTAAGCCTTGTAAGATTAGCATGAATTAATTCAGTTTCATAGCACACTAGAGGCTGTGAGTGGTGTATTGCAGTTGTTACTTCTGGGACTGATAACCTTGTCTGTCTTGAGTAAATTTTGATTGTTTTACAGCAGGTCCTTTCTAAAAGTGCTTCTTGTAGCATTTTATATGTTAGTATATATAGGACTGTATTATATTTATATTGTAAAACGTCCTGTATTCCCCTCTTACATCATCATCTCACTTATCCCGGTGCTTAGCAAAAACTGAAGCATCTTCTGTAGAGAAGACTTTTTTATCATGCTTTGGAAGACATGAATAGTAATACAAGGATGACGTGCTGTTCTGTGGGAAAGTAGATGGTTATCCTGCCTCTCCTGTTGACCGTGTGGGCACACATCTCTGTCCCCGCAGGCCCGAGCCACATGTCCCTGTACGTGCGGCCGCGCGCGGGGTCGGCGCTGTCCCGCTGGTCCCTCGGGGATGGAATGCCGGTCGCCAGCCTGGGGGGAGACTACTTTGTGTTCTACTCCCACGGGCTGCACGCGGCTCCCTGGCGCTTCTGGGTAGAACTGACGGTGAGTGCCGCTGGAAACCTGGTGATGCCTTGGTCCGCCCTCCTCCCACCATGGCTGCGTTCCCATGTGAAAAATGTCATAGTAAATAAAGCTTCGCTTTATTTGATAGATCTTAATTCTGGTATCCCTCTTTTAATATGTCAGCTTTATGGACCAGCTCCCATGTATTTTCCATGAGTAGTCCGCCAGCTTGACAAACAGCCAAGGGAAGAATATTTTTCCTGTCTCCATGGTCTTTGGTCATAAGTTGGGATTTCTCCCATCTTAACCTCACAGTTCTTGAAGTTTTATCTTTACTACTGTGATTTCAGAGTTGATTTTTATTATTATGAGTAGTTCCCTTTCCCTTTCTCTTCCCTTGTTTGCTTGGTTTTGGGAAATTACAGAGTCCTTGGTGAAAAATTTACTGGTCTTGAAGCTGAAGAGAGTTGTAAAAGCTTTGTTCTTGAAATTTTCTTTTACGTTATTTTCAGTGCTATTTCAGTGTGGTTTATGATCTGCCTCCCTACCCTTCTAACTTGCAAAGGAATAACTTTTTGCAGATCTGTATGTTTTTAGTATAGGTTTAACAGTGTCTTATCCTTTGAGTATATATTACAAGTATCTTTGAAAGTTCAGAAAGTCCCTTATTCCTTCCTGCACCAGGCAGTCTAAACACAAATAATGCTCAAAGGGTACTCAATAAGGCAGACTGGAGTCTCAAGTGTGACAAGCCTTGCAAGACTGATAGAAGCAAAGCTAGGCAGAAAGGGCTGTATATCCTCAGGATTTGCAGTAGAAGGATCAGTGTAAATACTGTGTTGGAGCCCATATCTTGATTTGTCATCAAAACAGACAGATAAAAACATTGAAGTTGGGGCATGTGGAAGCTGCGTAACACATCAGAGACGCTGTGATCTAAATATCTGATTGCCAGTTCATTTCAAATTGAACTCATCATGTAATCAGACTGATATGTTGAAGATAGGAAGTATTTTAACACAGAGGACAAAGAACTGCAGGATGAAGTTTGTTGCATAGATACTGTCTGTAGAAAAGTGCATCTGAATTGATCTCATGTTGAAAAGTCATGAACAATCATAAAGACTGTGTTGTCCTTTTCTCACTTTCAGGCCCCAGAAAAGCATTCTGATGGAATAGTGTCCCTCGCCATAGCAGCACATTACTTTTTTGGGGAAGATCAAAAGTCACCTCAACTCTATGCCTTACTGGAGAGGTTTCCAAACTGGACGTTTTCTTCTGGCTGGTCCTGTACTTACGACCTTTTTGTCTTTTAATTTTGACAGCAATGCTACAGGGCTGATAGCGTTATCTGTGACGCAGAATGCTCTTGTGGCAAGCACTTTCTAACAGGATGCCAGAGACTTCAGCAAGAATTTAAAATACTTCAGCAAATGGTGTTTCTGTGGCAGTTTGACTATTAAAGACTACTGCTATCTTGGGGATATAATAATACTTATCTGTCAATGTGAATGCAGTTCACCTTGACTCTTCCACTGAAGTGGCAGTGTGGCTAGTGGGCTTCTTAAAATGAAAACTGCACTTGACGAGGTAATATTAGCATAATAAATGGGGCAATTGTAATGGAAGGGCTTCATGGAATTATTTTGATGCTATATAAAATACAACTGTACTTCACAGATATGTGGAGTATCACCTACCAATCCTATCCGTCCTATTCAAGTCAGATCTCCAGCTAAAGGAAGCTTGTTCCTGTGGGAGCAGGGCAGACGTGGCAAAGTGCTGAGCGTTACTTATGTCACTGGATGAAGTCACTGAAAGCTGTGATGATGCGTAGGTCGCATTGAGTCCTTGGCAAATGCACAATGCAGAGAAATCAATATTATGATGGAATGTTGTAATTGTTTATTCAAATTGTATGTTTCTGTTAAAAAACTTAGTTCTACCCCTTTTCCTGTCTCTTCTGTGTTACAGCATGAGTGGCTAAGTTCAACCTAACTACCATCTTGTGGTTTTGTTCCTATTGGGATCTTTCACTATCAGCACATGAGCACGTGACTTGCTCTCTCATATGTAAGAGTGCTAAGTCCCCACTCCTTTACGTGGATGTCTTAAAATTAATCGATTCTAAATTTAAAGTTACCTTCCAATTTATTAGAATTGGCTAATTTTGGTATCTCCTCTGGAGAGATTTTTGGTAGTGTGACAGTATTGCACTTGCTAATACATTTTACTATTTCTTAAAATAAGGTTTGCTTTCCATAAGGAAAAGTACCTAAAAGAGTAATCTTAAAAAGATGTCTAATATGTTTGGATTGCTCTTCTTTTATTTTCACAGGATGGATTTTATAAATGACTCTGAGTGTTTTAGACTATCTTCCAATTTCAATTGACAAGCTTTGAAATCAGAAGCTACTGACCTCTTTTTTTATACTTACCAGGTTTTTGGGGTTTTTTAGTGCAGTGGTTAGTTGTTAAGGGTAATTTCTGAAATTCAGAGAACTCAGTGTATCTGAAGGAACTTCATGCTTTTTTCCAAATTATATATAAAACATTTTGCTATATCAGTACCATGCTACAGATTTTAGTGGTTTTTTTCATCTCATGAGTATTGCCTAATGTCATGCAGAGCAGATTTTGTGCAGGCATCATCATTTCAAGTAGAAACATGCTAGTGCTGGTAAGTTTGCAGAGCACATGAAAGAAAATGTGGCAGTTAATTTGTGTGAGCTGTGATGGATAACAACTCTCCAGTCAGGTATTTTTCCTTCGATTGTTCTGTAATTGTGTGTAATAGTGGAAAGAACCAGTGTCATTGGTTGCAAGGGAGATTCACAAAGATTGTCAGCTCACTCATGGACGAGGGTAAGAGGTTTAATTACTGTAATCATAATGAACTGGCCATCAGTATCTTAAAACCTGTGGGTTTATACATTAATGTGCATTAATCATCACTCACTTGATTGTATCTGATTTGAAACTACAATCCCTATATTAAAGTGCTATTAGTGATTTGAAAATCAGAGTTATGAACTAAAACTCCTGTGTCTTGAATCTCAGTGAATGTGTTGTACTGTACTCTAGCTGATGCACAGCTAGTTAACTAAAGCTGCACTGATATTTACCATCTTCCTCTATTTTGATTTTTGGGTTTTGCCTCTGATTTAAAGCTTTGAAAGTGCTGTGTGAAGAATTCATACTGGGAGCCAAAAATATAAAAATGCCTGTTGGCAATTTCTGAAACTTTAAGTGAAGCAATAACTTCTGCTGTCTCAGGATTTAATCCTTGTTAAATAATTTAATTATGAGGTATGTCTGGTTTCTTGCAAGTTTCTGTCTTTGTAAATAAAAGCAAGACTTGATTGGTGAAACTTGATTTTTAGCATGATTAAAGGTATATTTGAACTGTTTTTATTCATTGCAGTAATGTTTTATTTGAGGTTGGGGTAGAAATACTGCTAAGAGGTGCTGGGTTAGACAGCTGGTGTTAGAGCTGTGTGGAAGATAAACTTGGCTGAAGAACGCAAAAATCATCTGAGTTGAGAAAAGTTAAAATGGGAGTCCTGGCTGGTTTCCTGGAGAGGAGGGTGGTTTTTGAAATAAGATGTGATACAGAGGAGTCACTGGTAGCCAAGCTAAGTATTCTTTGCAAAAGTGATGGTTGAGACCAGATTTATTGTTGAACACAGAGAGAAAAACAGGATGGAAAAATTTGCTGTTTGTGTCCATCTGCTTCCTCATTGAAGTACAAGCAGATTAGTCTTCTGCTACTGTGGGTTATTATTACTTACAAAAAAAGCATTCTGTGTCTTACTCTTTGAAGTGTATAAAATGCAAGCAGCTGGTAACGTTAAGGATACAAAGGTATAGAGTAGAAAAATTTCTTCTTAGTGGAGGCAGTAAACAGTTGATTAGAATCACCCTATGCTCATCTGAAACAATTTACATCCACAGCAGTTTCTAAAATGCTTTCTTCTGTTCTTCCCTGGTTTTGATGGCTTTGAGAATCTACTATGTTCTCTATTAAAACACGTATTTCTGAAGCTCTCTGAGTACTAAGCACTTTATCAATTTAAGCAAAGGAGGCCTCTACATGTTGTGGTTATACAGTCTAGTGCATCATTATAGTGTGTCACCATACCTTCAAGGTTGCCTGTCAGGTACAAGTATGCATTTGAAGAAAGTGTTGGGATAGGTGCAATGAACAGGAGAATTTCAGCTATCATACACAAACTGCCAGACTGTTGAGCTGAGTGGGGCTGTTCTGTGCTAGTAAGACCTGTGTTTAATGTCTGTCAATCTTGGTTGGATTGCAGGCCTCCTGGAAAAACATTAATCAAATAGACAAGATCTAACAAGTCTATACAGAGTTAATTGTAGCAGGTGGGACATAGCTGAAGAACATTTTGTCTGCATGGCAAAGCTGTTCCATACTTTTCTTCCCTGAGGGCTAAACCTAATCTGACTTTTGATAATTATCTGGAAGGGGCCTGCAGGATGACCCACCTTAGAACTTGGTATGTGGTCTTGGTGGAGAATGGGAGGAAGACATGTGAGATCAGCAGACCTGCATTCTGTGGTTAGTGTCAATTTATGTAACTCTGCCTTCCATTTTGAAGACAGAACATGCATTCTCAACCTTCATGAAAATCCCCTCCAGTCTTGGAGTATAAATTGATCTTAGAAATTAGCCAGGCTTCCCTGTTCACTGCAGAAGAGGTTCTGTTGAGCTGCAGCACTTCATGGCTCTGTCAAAGCTGTTGGGTGCAGCTTGAGAACAGGCTAAGCATTAAAGCAGAGTCTTAAGCAGGAAGTACAGCCAGTTTAGGGAGATCTGGACACTGCTGTCTGTATTTCAAGCAGGATGTCAAGCATCAGTGGTCCTTAGCAAACATCTTTTTAAAAAATTCTGTTTCAGAAAGCTGAAAGAATCAGTCCTAAAAACAAGCAGTAAGTCATCTAAAAACGAACAGTTCTTTCAACCTGTTCTGAGAATGGAACAAATAGAAACTTTAAAGCCAGTAACTATACAGGTGAATTTGAGTAACCATCTTAGAAAGCTGCCCATGCACAGTTTATTTGGGGATTTTCTTTTCAGGGGAGAGGGTGGGGGCTTGTTCTGTTTGGGTGTTTTTGGTTTGTTTTGAGGTTTTTGTTTTGTATTTGGGGATTTTTTTTTTTGTTTAATTCTTTTGTGTTTGTTGGGGGTTTTTTGGGGGGTTGGAATTTTTTGGATAGGAGACAATAATTTGGAAAAAGTTAGGAAAGAGTAGTTGGGTGCCTTGTGTCTGCTGTGTAATAGCTTCAGGCTCCAGCTGTGGACTTGTGAAGTTGACTCTCAGTGCTCTCTCAGTTAAGTAAGCCCGACGAGTTTCCTATTTCAGGGGCCAGGTGGTAAATAGAACACTCAACAAGTATCTCTCTTTGTATCTTTTCTGTCCTTAAGCATTGGAATGACTTAGGCCACTCACCATACACTGCTATTCCTGTCACTGCCTTCAACAGTCTTCAGCTCTAGGACAGGAAATAAGCTGAGACAGTAAGTTCTGTCTGTAGCCTTTTATTTTCCCTGTTACTTGGGGGAAATCCTTCCTTCAGTTGAAGCCAGCTTACCACCCTCAGCAAGTTACCCATCATTTACAATATCACAACTTCTCCCCTCAGTTTATTATAAAAAGGACCTCTTTGTACAGGTTCTGGCTAGATTATGAATTCAGTTATTTCTGCTTACTTAACAGTGTGTCTCTAACCTGTAGCTTGCAGACACTTCAGCTCTAAAACCATTTGAACTGGTTTCTTTGGCCTAAAACACACTGAGGAAAAACTAGCTTACTTGGGTTGACAAATGATTGTGAAAAATTATCTTCAGAAATGCGACTTGATTCAAGCAGTTTTGCAAGTATACCCAGTGTGAAAGGTATCTGTTAAATTGGTAGCAAGGAATATAGAGTACTGTTGCTGTTTTTCTGAGGCAATTAGTTTTGCACAGGATGAGACACAGGTAAGAAAACTTGATGATAGGCAAACTGTTGTGAAGGAGGGTATCTGACATCAGCCAGTTTTATGTGAGCTGGATACACAAAGTGAGAAGAGTGTCAACATGTTGGAATTCCACAAAAAGATGCTGATCCTCAACTGGTTAAGTGGCCCATTTTTCCTATCTTTAGTTTAATAGTGCAGATTTGTAGATGACTAAACCTTTTGTGGTGAGTTAACCCCGGCTAGCTGGTGGGCACCTACCA
>QWTY01000324.1:3172-48867 GCA_008033365.1 Pseudorectes ferrugineus | reverse complement strand
ACTGGTACCCACCACAGGTGAAACAAACTGGCCTTGGGAAAATTAATTTATTAACAATTAAAATAAAAATATGATAACAATTAAAACACTTTCCCCCAACCTCCCCTTCCTTCCCATATTCACTCTTCTACCTTTTCTCCCACAGTGGCGTAGAAGGACTGGGGATGGTCAGTTAACAGTCAGGTCATGGTCAGTCTGTGACATTTCCTCTCTGCTTCCTTCCTCTTCTCACTATTGCCCTACTCCAGCACAGGGTCTGCTCCACAGGATACAGGCTCTCATAAACTGCTTCGAAGTGGATCCTCCTCTTGCTGGGGTGGTCCTTCAGAGAGAGACTGTTCCAGCATTGATCTCCTGTGGGCCACAGTTCCTGCCAGAAACCTGCTCTTGCGTGGGCTCTTCGGGCTTCAGCTTCCTTCAGGGCTCCTCCTTCCACCTGCTTAGCATGGGTGCTCCAAGGCTGCCGCTGTGGGTATCTGCTCCAGCGTGCTCCACAGCGGGTTGCAGGTGGAGAGCTTCCCCATCGTCTAAGAGGACTGAGCTGCTGAGCAGTACCACAGCAGTAAGATGCTAATAGCAAGACTGTTAGTATATCATTTAATGTGTGTGTTTACTTGTACAGAGCCACAGGCTGCAGGGAATCCCTGTTTCAGTGCCTGGAATACCTCCTCCTGCTCCTCCTTTATGGGCCTGGCTGCCTGCAGGACTGTTCCTCACTCATCTCCCACAGCCTTTTTTAGCCCTTATTAAACACATTACAGAGAGGAGGCACCAGCTTGGCTGACAGGCTTCCCTGAGTCTGTTGGAACTGGCTCTGTCTGACACAGCCCCCCTTGCTACCACACCCTTGCCACCTAAACCCAGCACACCTCTTTTCACAGCAGCAGGTGGATGTAACTTCAAAGATGCACTAATAAGGTAAAGCTTTGATTCTTCATCCTGTAAAAAACAAGCCACAGGAGTATAAAAAACAATCCTCATCAGGTGGTTTCTTTGAGAACTTTGTCTCTCTAAAATGGCCTACCTGGATGGCTTGAAGTCAGTAATAGTTATTTTTCACAGGAGTAACTTCAAGTAAAGTTGAATACATTTGTCTTTTAATTACAAGTATAACAGCAGTGAAATCAAAATACAAAATTAGCACGTAAGATTTGCATAGAGATAATTACTACTAAAGAAGTACAAACTTCTAAAATTTCACAACTGAAAAGATTTACCTGCTAAACAACAGTAGCACAGTAGTAAGATATGAATATTAAGAATGTTAATATATCAGTTAATGTATGGTTTTACTTCCACAGATCCAAAACCTGAACAGCAGAAAGCTGACCAGGATGGGCTTGGCTTACATCATTACCACAGAACCACAGAAAAATATTAACTTGAAGCACAGTTTTTATTTCTTTTAACATAGATTAAGCAAGTTTCTTTATCATAAAAAAAGCTTTAAGTATTATCCCCTTAAAACAATAATGAATTTTGACATCAGGTCACAACAGGCTTGTAGGTATGATAGACATTATCTGTAACCAGTAGCTACAATGCAGAATAAGCTTAATGCTGGGACTCAGACCGGGTTTCTTTCCTCTAACTTCAGTCTCAGTTTCAACTCTTAAAATGAAGTTCAAGTTGCACTCATGAATAGCTCCAGCTTTCCAAGTAATACTCGCAATTATTGCACTTGTACTGGTTGTATTGGCTTAGTAAAGCCATTCTAAAGCAACAGTTTAATATTTGTACATTTTAAAGCACTTGATCTTATCTACAAAGGAAATAAAGATGATGAAACCACAATTTATTTAAAACTTAATTGTGAATAGTCTTAATTTTCAGAGTTTAAATGGATGTGCCTTTAGTAACTACACTAGAAAAGCAACAGATGCTGTAACTACCCTACGATGACTAGTTTGGTCCATGTCAGTAATCAAGTGATGTTATAAAAAATAAACTAATTTATTGTGTATAAAATGAGTAATGTTGCATTTTTGTTCAGATTGCACAGTACAAACAAGCTAATATCTAAATTAATACTGTTACAGGTAGTTATTACATAGGGACAGCAGCTAGAAAAAATAAGTACCTCAAAGCAACAGACTTCTGCAGCCAGCTTTCCATAACATTGTATGAAAGTTAAATATGTCTTAGTTAGAAGTATGCATATTATAAAATGTTTGAAAAATGTTTAAGTATGAGCTGTTAAACTAGTTTTCCATAGCAAGAGTATATGATGATTATTTACATTTTAAAAATCCATTTATCAGAAAGAATTTACAATGAAATAAATAACCTTCAGCAGTCCCTTAACCCAACTACAAGATCTGTTAAGTGGCAGTAAAAAACAGGTAAGCCACCTTGTGTCAATGTTAGGTCAGTAAAGTATGCCTCAACCAGAAAGAAGTGCAACTCTGCTTTAACTTTACTAGTCATCTAGAAACATGCAAATACATATAGGTACCTCCAAATATGGTACAATCTTGAGTATTTGTACAAGATTATTCACAAAAACATACAATATATTTTACAGTCCTTTAATACAAAATATCGGTATCAAACCAATCTGAACTGCATTGATCAGACATTTATTAGGCAGGCAAGCTGCAAAGAAAAAAGTTTTTACATTTAATCCCCTCTTCACCTTTTAAACTCAAGCAAGATATAAGTAGTTTCTTCGGAACGTGTTGGTGATGTAAAGGTACTGATGAACACTGGCTGAATCTGTCTCCATGTGTGTTCACTGTCTCTCCAACACTATTTAAAGTATCCAAATGTAAAGCTGCAGTCTGATGATTGTATCAAAAAAGAATCATGCCTCCTCTTGAAATTATTAGGTGAAACTGATGTTTAGTTATCCCCACTAAAAATTCCAAAGATTGAAATATTAAAAAACCAAAACAAACGAAGAAAATTAAAAAAATAGTTCAAATCCAAAACATGGAAGCAGATCTAAGAGCTGGTTTGCTTCCTTTCACACCTGATGCTTGGGAAGTTGTTCACCTTCCGTTTAAGACACAACACAGTCATAACTGCCTTCTTGGAATGAATCCTCATCCTCTGTCTTAGCCTTGTCCTCTTCATGCCTACTTGCATTGCTGCTGCCAGCATCACTCTGAGGATTAGTGCCATGGCTAGATGAAGTCCTGCTTTCCTCAGCTCTTGGGTTCGCCTGTTCAGGAACCTTAGAAGGATTCACTGGCTGAAACGCTTCAGGTTGTACTTGCTCTTCTACTATTTCATTTAGTTTCTGGATCTGTGGTTTGATGATATTTAGAAATGGCTTGTACCCAGGGCTAGGAAGAGAATGGGATAGAACACCATGAGTGAATTAAAAGTAGTACTTTTGTCACGTGCCTGAGAAGCAGAAACGTTTTTAAATAAAGAGAAAAAGGCAATCCTAATCAAACCATTAAAGTTGGAAACCTGGTTGCTTTGGGTTTGATTTGTTTGGTTTGTGTTTTGCTCTTTTTTTGCCAGTTTAATTACAAGTCTCTGCAGTGAGGTTTTAGCTAAGGGCTAAGAAAACTCAAAGTTACTTTTTAGGTAACAAACTATCCACAGCTGGAGTGAAGTTGAAGGTAGAAAGTAACACTTACCAATCCGTAGAAGCCCACTTCTCAACAGCATCTAGGCCCGTCTTGATATTCTGACAGATTTCTCCATCAGTATCAGAGGACTGCATGATACTGAAAACCTGGTTGATAACTGAAGATTCTCTGAGAATAAGGCCTATGACAACACACCAATCCAGACATCCTGCTTCCATGAAGATATGTAGCAAGTACCTATATGGAAAAAAAAACAGTCTGTTTATTATTTTTCTACTCCAAAGACAAAAGTTGTAGTGTGATTGTGTAGATTGTTCCTTTCTCCTAATGCTGCATGCCAGCCATTCTCAGTCTCAAAGGCACACATGTCATTACTTACCGCAGCTGCACCTGTGACTTGTGTGGCCCTTTACTGGCCAGTTCTAGGGAGAGCTGCTCAAGCTCTGACTGAGTTAAACTTAGACTGGAGAAGTTTTCATCCACCATGGTCCAGTCTCCATCCACCATAGAACTTGTTTCAGTCAGGTCCGTTGCTGAACCAATGCTGCATTCATCACCTATCAAAAACACTCAGAAACATAAGGGAAAAAAGAAACTACTTACTTTAGTAAGATTCAGAATTTCTGAACTACTTCCTATAAAAATTGACAAACAGTAATGCTTTACGGTGTATCACAGTTACTTCAGGCATATTGTCCATCCCGCTTCAGCATTCTTCTTGTCACACTGTATGGCAGAACTACTGTTGCAGGAATGCAATAGTTTTTCTATCCAGTAAAAATAAGTCAGGAGAATTAGTATCAGTAAGGGATCCTAGATATGTGTTGGCAATCATCATAAAAGCACCAATACAGTATCTTGCATACTACAGTCCTAGAATTACAGTCTGTCTAAAATTCTGCTTTCTTAACCTTTAATTTTGTTAAAATGAAGTTTCACTATCAAATTCATTTCTTCACACAAAACCATGAAGATTTCGAATGCTTTGTAATGTAAATATTTACCTGCACAAATTACGAAAATAAGTATTTCTAGTAAAAACATGAAGAGCACATGCAGTAACAAAATTTTCAAAGAACAGTAACATCAAAGCTAAAACCATTACAATGGTGAATCATGAAGGCACCTACCCTTGAGAAAAATTTCCATATTAAAGCAGATGCATCTTTTCTTGGAAAATGTTTAGGAAGTCAAAAGGTTATTTGATTATCTTCTTGCCCATGAATACCAGTGCTGGATTAGTAATTTGTGAAATTGTTATTAGAATTCAGCTTGCAGTGTTTTAAAGACTATTAATTTAGTTTCTTTAGAAATAAATTGGTTCAAAATGTATACCAAAGTCCATTGAAATCAAAGGTCTTCATCCAGCTCAGAAAAAACTCCCAAGATACTTGTTTACAGAAAGAGTAGTAGTGGCAGACAGCAGTAAAATCAGTGCAATGAAAAGAGATACTAATTTTCTTGCAGTCTCCAGATTTAAAAAACAAGAGAAACAGGAGTGAAAATAAAATGAGACAGTGCCCAAGCTGACAGAGAGGATCTCCAAATGCTCTGAATCTCACAGAAGGCTCTACAGTCTTAAAGAGATTGTAGGTCACACTAGGTACTTAGATTTTTGCCCTAACAGAGTGGAAATCACGTGATTTAGATACTGTTGAAAACATTGCTCTATGCTCAAGGACAAGAGGAAGTATAAAAAATTTTAAAAATTAAATTAAATTTTAAAAAGACTTGAATGGTCTGACAAACTTTTCCCATCTCTGTGTTCAGAAAAAATACATTAAAACTTCTTTTTCCATTTTAATAAGCTGACCATACATTACAGCTTTTAAAAAGCAATTTAAATAAAGCCATAGGAAAAAATACAACTATATGGGTCTCTAATTCCCTCAACTTCCTCAATAAGTTATGTATCTAATATCATTCTTAAGAAACCCAAAAGCACAAAGTTCATGCAATTAGAGCTGTTCCAACCCCTGCAAGAAGCTGATCCATGCAAGAGACAAAGAAAAATACCCTACAGCGTAGGACACCCTTCCTAGCCCAAATGAAAAAATACTGAACTTCAAGTTACCACCACAGACCAAATATCTACTTCATATTCAACTTCATGTACGTAGAGATATACAATATGGGCATTATCTTTCTGTTGTAAAAATTTCAGTTCACTTTTCATTAAGTCCTTTTTTTTCCTTATCAGCAGTTGAGAAGCAACAATACAGCAGTGACATGCAAGTATCAAAACACAAGCACACACTTCGCATTTTTCCAATGAGCAGATAGAAGGAAGAGTGACTAACCTTTACTTAGCAAAGGAGAAAGGAATGCATCTTGCATGTGTGGTCCATGGGATGAAACAGTGTCAATCTCTCTCTGAGAAGAGCTGATAGTACCAAGCCAGCTGCGACTACGAGGTGTGTTTGAAACCCCTGTGTCCATTTCCATGTTTACAAAGGTGTCTGCAGACTGAGGTTTTAGCAGTTGCTCCCCCATGGCTAAAAAGAATCAAAACACATCACAGAAAAATCATGTAAGTATCCAAAAGGAAATTCAGACAGTTCTCTCCAGGCATTTCAGTAGGCTAAAACTTGCATCTAAGTTGATATTCAGGGGACCAACAAAATACAAGGGAATGCAGCAAGTTTAGGTATTTCAGGAATTTATGATCAGCTTTTAATGTGAGCACTGGCATAAAAGAAGTATCATGTGATAAAGTGTTAGCATCAACACAAGTAAGTAATAATACTGCTACTAAGAAGAGGGAGACTTGGCAGCCAATGTCAACCTTGCCATATGGAGATAAGGTAGCGAGTGCTGTAAGGAGATAAGGTGAAGAGATCAATAACATAAAGGAGGTTCACAGCAAAGCCTTCAAAGTTCTTACCCTCTAACATAAAGTAAATTTCAAATATTAGAAACACTGCTTTTTAATTTTAAGAAAGTGAATCAATACCTCATCTAGAGACTATATAATAATATTGATTTTAGTAATTTTCTGCAGCAGAATTTACACTGGAGTAATTTCCATGTTCAGTTCAACATCTGCACAACTGATACCCATTGAGTGCACCTGAGAAAGCAGGAGATTTCAACAGAAAAAGTAATCACACAAGAGATACTGTCTACGCTAAACAGAATCTCTTCAAAAAATACGCCCTGTGTGAGAAAGCTGTGCAGGTGACAAGCCTCAGCCTGTTCTTATCTTGGCTGAACAGAAGCAGAACAGCTTGAGATTCACAGATGTAGCATTGAAGGAGGGAAATCTAGCTCATATCAAACTCAGATGTTACTGTACCTGTCTTATACTTTCCATTCTTGAAAGGTGAAGTAATAGACGAAGCTGGTATAACTGGAAATGGCCAGAGGAAATCCTTGTGTAGCTTTTTCAAAGCACACACAAAATCCTCCACGCGGGCAGCTCTGGCTCGCTCCTTGCACAACCAGCCGATCAGCTCAAAGCCTAACTGTGCAGCAAAGCAGCCAAGGTCTTTCAGCTTGATCTCCTCCAGCAGACGCCGAGCATGCCGCCAGAGCATCATGTCAATGTACATGTTCTCGGCACAGTCGCTGTCTTTACTCCACCTGCACACACAGCACAGAACAGCCACGTGAACTCTGATAAAGCGGAGTCGCAAAGGCTGTTTGGCCACAACTGCAGAACTTCGAGTGACCGGAGTAGTAGAAGGGGGGCTTTCTATGTAACAGCAAAAGCAGCTTCCACCACTCCTTGCCGTTTATATTCTCTAAAAGATCCCACTGCCTCAACAGGTAGGTGAAATAATGGATTTAAGTTACAACAGCAGCAGTATTTATAGAGCATTAAACTATCAGCAATGCAGAAAAAAGTAAAGTAAGAGATAAAAGGCAGACGACATTGCAAAGTTTAGAGAACTAGTCAAGTATTGGTCTAGAACCCTTCCTATCAAAACCTTTAAGATAGTACTCTCTATTAAAAATTACTAATTTAGAATATTTGAATTTATACTAGGATTGTTTTAAAAATCTGTATGGGGAAAAATGTCAAAGCAAAGATAATAATGAATTTTAGTTCAATACTACTTCTGAACTGTAATACCTATCAATATCAAGTCTGTATACAGCAGCTTTAGAGGGGCTCACCCCAAGGCATAAAAGGTTCTATTTGTAGCTTGGAAACACACTGCTAGATCAAGATGTGCATAGTAGCACAGCACACTGTACACTGTGATGCTGTGAGCTGTTCAAAATGTATTTTTCAGCAAAACAGATCCTTTAAATATGAGGCATGTGGTCTCACTAGCTACTTAAATTACTACACATGTAATGTGTACCACATCCAGTGGTTTCAGAGTCTTTTGGTCAGCAATATCTCTGTAAGCATGCCTGTGTATACATACAAACACACAAACATATATTTACATGTGTGAAAATATATTCTCCCAAGAATGTTTTGAGACACAAACAATACAAAAGTTGTGAAATGACAAATGCAAAAGATAGCGAAGGAGATTATGACAAATCTATCACATAACTTATTTCTATAACTTAAATTGCTAAGAAAGTTAGTACTGTACCTAACAAAGTGGGGCAGGAGAGGAAATTACCTTTTGCCAGATGGGCCAGAGGGCATACTCAGTGTTTTTGTCAAATTAAATTTGCTATGGAGATTCTCCGCTGATTGGGATAAACTAATGCTGCGATGCCTGAAGAACTCAAAGCCACCACTTGAACTAGGTTCCTAAAACCAAGAAAACAAAAACGTACACTCAAAGGACCAAACATGATATATAACATGAAGATTAATCATACAAGGCCTGATGCACAGTATTTACTTTTCTCATCACAAACCTGAGTTGTTGGTGTAGCTGGGGGTGTTTCTGTTTCTCCAGAGCCAATGGCTTTAAGAAATCTAATCATATGACGACAGAGATCCCACTTCCCCTGCTCTAAGGCAGTATTAAATAGGAGAGTAGCATGTTGTCTGCTAACTGCTGGAACTTCCATATTCTGCAAGCAACAAAGCATAATTAAGTGATTTGCTTTTACTGTAGAGCATCAGAAGTTCTATTAAATCAAGCCACACTGCGTCACATTCAAGTATACCAAAGATTATAAACAGCAAATTTCTTGCTATTATTTTCCTATATAAAACAGTAAACTAACTACTTACACTGCATAATCTTACCACCCTTCATAACTGGACATAATATCAATAGAAAACCGTTAAATAAAAATCTGTTGAACACGCACAACTTTGATACAACATTATTTTTAAAATACTGCAATGTTAGTAAATATCAGCAGTCTTGCAATATATTTGGTGCCATTACCTGTAAGATAATAAGGTAAGAGGCAGCTGTATCCAAGTCCTGGGCCATTAAGCACTCTTCAAATAAGTCCTTCGGGTTTCCAACAGCAGCAAAAAGGTAATTCCACAGGGCATATTCTGTCTTCCTAGCACAATGAACAACTGTCTGCAGGAAGAGGGGGAATTCTGTAATGAACTTCGCCACAGTGGGAAGGAGAGGGTCGGGAATGGGTTCCCGCGAGGTAGCTTCTTCTTCCAGCACTTCATGAAGCATCAGTTCTAGTACATGAGGAAAGTATGGTAATGTGGCACAGGAGTGGGCCAAAAGCAAGGCTTGTTCACCGAGGTTCCTAACCAAGAGCTGGCGTAAAATGTGATGGAGGTAGATCTGAGAGGTTCTCTCAACAATGGAGAAAGGAAAGAGAACCTCTAAGTGTTCTCTAGCACTGGTTTGAGTGTATAAACAGTCATAGAGCACAGTGTCATTAACAGCACCAAGAACCAAGGCATCTTCAAACAAAACAGCCAATGGGTATATGTTGATGTGGAAAGGCAGCATGATCCGTCTTGACAGAAAGGAATGCGGTTTTCGATGATCTCTGGGAAACAGGGGAAGCCAGACTTTCATACCTGCCCCACCACAGCTGAGCCACAGAGCCTCCAGTAAGTGGCGTTTCTGTTTGTTAATTCTGCAAGTAGTCCATACATTTTCAACAGACTGGGCTAGGACAACTGGAGCACAAAAAGGCAGCTATTTAAAATGAAAAAGAAAAAATTTTTTAAAAAATCAGTATCCATTACTCCTTTTATTTTTACCCTATTCACAAGAACTCAACTTTTCAGCTAAAAACTACTCTCCTCAAACATGTTATTCTTCTAACAAAGAAGAAACAAATCTGGTTCTCCCTTAACTGTACCCTAGCATGTGACAAAAGACCACTTAACACTTGTATTAACTCTAGACATTTCTTTAATTTTTTTAACCTCCTTAATACTTAGTCAGGAAGCAGAGGGATAAGAAGAAAGGTGAAAAATAAAAACCTGCTCTCTGTTTCTTCAGTAAGCCCACAACTCCAACCTAGAACTGACAAATCTTTATCTGAACTTTCCAGATTTCACTCTCCCAAAGTGCTTGTTTCACATAGAATTGGTTTTCATCATCCCAGAAGAATTGAAAAGTTCAGTAATTGATTTCTATTGTTGTTATTTCCAAGAACTTTGTAAACATACTCTGCAAAAAATGATAATGTTCCATAAACATACAGAACAGTTTTAGACAGACTAGAGGTTTTCTATTATTGGTGCATACCAAATTTTGGGCAGTATCTTTACTCTTAAAGCTTGTCTATTTTATTTCAATATAACTAGCAAACACAATGAGCAAATGCTAATGTACTTCCAGCTAACAATTCAGTCTGTAAGTGTAGATAGTGCCTTGGTAATAGCCCTATTTTCTTTATGTCTGGTCCATTCTCTTCCACAGCTTCTTCAATTATCGACATCTTTGAAGCCATGTGCAACACTCCACATGTATTTACTCACGTGCTTTCTTTGATTAGGATTATTATCTTTATCTCGTATCTGGGGTCCAGATCGATCCCTTTGCAACATGATCAGTTGTCCCGCTAAGTTAAGCATAATACTTTCAGCTTCACAAGCCTATGGATAGAAAGAATATTATGCAAATTATTTAACCTCTTTGAATGATCATTTTACTCATAACCACCATAAAAACCCAGAATAAAAAGTGTAAATTACATGTGGCACTTTACAGAGATGACTAACAACTAAATTCATTATAGAAGGACTCAGAAAAAACCAGAAGAACCACGTACTGCTGTTTTTGTGCAAAAGGAGTAAATACTGGAAGGTTTCTTATTCAGCAGACTCATTCCATGTGTTTAACATGGACTTTTTCCAACTATGTGTCTTAAAATGGGCAATCCGCTAGTTCTTTAAGAAAAGTAAAGCTGTGTATTCTTATCAGTATTATCACAGTATGACTGCCAGTATCTGACTGCAAAGACTAACACTGGCACACAACCTAAGAGCTGAGCCAAAAAGAGTTGAGCCACACTTGTACAGCATATTGAACTTCTATTTAGCTGCAGTGAAAGAAAAATCTTTTCAGTAAGGTATATCCAGAAAGCAAAGTATTCTTTCTGAAGATTTATTTCATAGCTGTTTCATGTTAATTTTAAACAAAGCCACTGGAGTTATTACCATGCATGAAGCTTAGTTTCAAAATACATAGATAGAGGATCTATATGGCAAATTTGCAGCATCAGGGGTTAAGGTCACTAATAGGTAAAAACACTGAAAAGGCTGACACACTCCACAAAGTCAGACACATTGCTTTGTCTTCAATGCAGCGTCATATTTAGTACTAACCTAAATATTTATCTTTTGATCAGGAGGATCAACAGAGTTTAAAGATAGGTGCTCTTAGTTAGAAAGAGGTAGTATCTATTCAATCTGAAGCAAAGTCTAAATAATATTAGTGCTGTAGAAAGTTTCAGTAGATTTTTCTCAAAATTAGAAAACACCACAGGTCAGGTAGTTCAGGAATACAGATGCTGTCTCATGCTAAGATGGACTAGAAAACCACAAGCACATTGCCTTTTATGCCCTTGTCCAGTACCATATCAAAGTCTCTGGACACACGTTCAGTACTGTGGGACATTAAATTAGAATGAAATGAAGGAAGGAAGCACAAACCTTCAGATTTTACGTATGTGCCACCACTTTTGTACCTGCCAGTGCTTTTGATATGTGGAGAAAATGATGCACCTTTACATGTCTCTCAGGCTGCCCCACAGACAACACAACTTCTGAACTACCCTAAGGTAGCTGCTTTCATGAAAAAATACACTTCCTACTGCAGCTGCTCAGTTAAGCCTACTCTGTTTGCAACCCAGACAACAAAATCCAAGTTCTCTTTGCAGGTGCTTTCAGTGCCCTGACTAAATTTTGAAGTTAAGACAGCGACCTTCACATCTTAAGTGATTGTTTGGCTGTTGACCTATCTCCTGACATAACTAGTGTGGGACATTATATTACTTCATTTTAGTGTAGTGAGAATTGACAAAGTATAACCTTATAGGGTCACATGCCATCTTTTCCTTTTTTCTATTTATTCTTTGAGTAATGGACAAGTTGTTGTGAGAAAGGTAATTCCTAATGCCATGGATTGCTCTGGTTTTTAACTTTTAATACACAATAGAGCAACACATCCTTGACAGAGTTAAATTTAATTTGTTCTCCAAGATTTGGCCCCAAACTTTGCAAGATAACAAGAGAAGCTATGAAATAAAATCTAAACTCTTACTTCTCTTTCCATCCCCTCACCCCCAATTCCCACCTAAAATGTCTATATAATGAACATCAGAAAAAAACATGTTCTGGATTTTACCACACAGAAGAGCCACCGATTCATGACTGATTTATCAACCAGGTGATAAACCTCTAAGGAGTAAGCTAACAAATCCAGGCACCAATTCTACCAAATTTTGAGACCTGTTACCTGCTGAGGCATCTTCAAGGTGATGCCAGTCTCTGTTCTCACTGATGTCAACGTAACAGACACTACAAGAAAAGGATGAGGAATGTACCGAGACATGGATACTTCTTGAAGAATTTGGATACTGGCAGTAGGATTAAGACTGAAAGGAAAATTACTACATTTAGAAATTTTACAACAGTACTTAACATGAAATTACTATCTTGAAGTAAACCTAATGAAAATAAGTGACTTATCCTTAGCAAACGGTTTACTCTACAGAACAAAATGATGTTCCTTTAATCAGGAATCAGTAGATATGCCCACATACCTACTCTACATAAAGTTACCGAACAAACTTAAGTTGTGTTACTTATCTTGATACTTTGGGAAATACAGCTATGAGTGGGGAGAAGACAGTATCACATACTTCAGAATAAGACTCTATTGACCCTTCAATGAGACAGTTGTGGGTTTGGATTCTGTTGGGAGTTTTTTTTAAAAGCATTGAAAATACTTTTCTCTTAAGTTCATCAACAACTTGCTTTCTTCTAACACAGAAAGGTCCCTTCTTGCTAAAAAGAGGATACAATAACTGTAAGAAAAATCACCTACTTAGGCACTTAAAAAAACCCCCAACCTGTGAATCTTTATCTCCTCCTTAGGTTCACTAATCATGACTGTCTGAAGTATCTGGCATATCTTATGTTGCTACTTCTTTTGCACTAAATTCCTCACCACCACACCAAGACCAAACCTTTTCTCTCATCTCTGTGAGCCTGCTGCTACCTTCCCTTCACTAATTCCTACTTCTAATGTTAGAAACATGTTTTTATTTTAAAATATTCAAGTACGTGGGTGTCTTTTAGTACCTTTTTCTCCTATTTATATTCAATCTTCAAGTTCCTATAAGTTAGGAACATGTTTGTTCAGACAGCTGGAAACGTGCACGCATAAGTCACTACCTACCTCCACACCTAATGTGCCTACCAGCATGCATGCAACACTCATGAACTTGTGCATACAGGTAACACTTACTCCTCTGCATTTTAAAAGTTTGACTCCACCAGTTATCAAACACCTTTGTATTATCGTTAAGAATTTACTCAGACTGAGAGCATATCGACAGGTACCCTACTGCAAAAGCATTCAGTGACACTCACCCCTCAGACCTTCTCTCAATACTGTAAAGGCAAATGGAACAATCTGCCCTGAATAATATCACAATGTCCCGGAAGACACTCAGTAGTAACGTGGGTGCTTGCACTTTGGTGATGTGTGCAAATGCATTGTCAAGGTTAGATGTTCGCAGGTAGATTCTCAGCTGCAAGGAAAAGGAGTCGCTTCAATACAGGTTCTGTTTACCAACAAGCTAATAGTAATTCCACTTCTGATTATTTTCTTTATTGTGGAATGGCTGTCAAGAATTTCTAGCAAGACACGTTACTGAGTTTTTGTTTCATCAAGTATTTTATCCATTGCATTTTATTATTGCATCCAAAGTGGTTAAAGTACAGTACAACCAAATCTGAAGTACTGAACAACAATCATAAGGAAGAAATTTTATTCAACGGTTTTAAAAAGCAAAGAGTAAGTAAATCTCCTCTTCCTTTCAGAAAACCTTGCAAAAGTGTCCCAAAACACTGTAAATAGGTATCTCAGAACACACTTTGTCTAAACATGCAAAAATGTCACAAAGTTTTCAGAACAATGAGTAGATTCACTGTAGTCAGCAGAAAACAGCTTTTAATAGCAACAACAAAAATTTCCCGCAAAGAATTACTTATCTATTAATAAATAAACTCCAAAACTGACCAAAAGCCACCTAAGTGTATAGTTTATAAACATGTTCATAATACTATGGTACTTTTCATGTTTGTAATACTACTGTCATACAGATCAGATATTCTAAGCATTGCATGTTTACTTTAAGAAAAGTACCTCACCTCTTCCTGGTGGTCGTTTAAATTAAAACATGCAAGAACAATGAAGTCATTCCACCATGCTAAGCCACCTGTTACCATCATAGTTTGCTCCTGAAAAGAAAAAAGCAAGCAGATTACATATATATATGTATTTTTATATACTTACACACACAGACATGTACATTATATGGGTAATTTGTGAAAGCCATGCATTATCTCTATAAGCTTTACTCATAGTGGCAAGACTACGTATATGAAGTTTTTAATGTTTAAAAACTTAAAGTACTAAAGGATAGTATGTGAAGGACAAACATCATCCTACAAAATACAGTTCCACAGTTCTTTTTGCTATTGTCATCCCTGAACTCTCTCAAACCTGCTTCTGGCTGGAATTTACAAGCTTTACATCCAAAACTATGTCACATAAACTCTCAGATATGACAAATGGAATTAAGTGTCTGACTATAAGCACTCAAATTTGAAAACCTGTTAATACTCAGACACAAATTAGTGTGTCAAAACCACAAGATACATGTTTCAGACATTTTATGAGAAACACATGTAAAACCAGCATCCCTAATCCCAAGTGTGTCTACAGGCTGTTTACTCAAAAATGATACTCTTTAATTTTCTCCAAGTCTCATATCCCAACAAATAAATCTCCCCTGTGCACCAGAATAAAGCTCCATAACCTCTCACCTGGGTAATGTTTCCAAACAGTTTCCATTTTTTGGTGAGTAAAGAATAATGTGCAAAACCAAACTTGCCAACAACAGCTACATTCTGTCCAAGCTTGTCAATAGCTGAAAACTGTAAGAACGAAAAAAAAGTTACCAGAACCTCAGAAGGGAACTTATTTAAACAATAAATCCTATCCAAGTACAACACTACAAGGCAATATAACACCAGACTCAAAACTTGTACAGTATCTTCATGTTTCATACTTTACTAACACAGTTTTCTTTCTGTAATGTAAAATAATGATTTCATTTTCAGAGTTCAGCTAATCCTAATGAACAATCATAACCCTCCAATATATTTAAATAAGGAAGAATATATTCTTCAAATAACTCACCCTTATAGGCCAGTTGCTCTCTAGATACGTACTATGAATCTAAAAAAAAAAAAGAGAAAACCAAAACCACATGACTATACCAACTTCAATTACAGTACTGACTAATTACAATGTCCTAAAGGAATTTGGACAATGTCAGTGTTTTTTTCAAAACACTATCGTAAAGGTGTTTAATGTTGGAATTTTGTTTTTAAATACGATTACTCCCCCACACCAACCATTACTGATGCCTAAATGTTACCCTGCTTTTAATACACAAAGTATCGAAATGCATTAACAACATACACCTGCTAATACTATATTACAGATCAATAGTCATAATTTCCTCATCTCTCCTCCCAGGTACTTCTCTCTCCAAGAGAATCTTTCACAGGAACATAAAGGTTTTGATAAACACAGCCTTCAGGCAGGACTTTCAGTATTGGGATGAAATTTCTAATCCTGTCACAAATATGCACCAGCATATCCAAAAGCCTTATCATGAGAGAACTTGCTGGATTCTTCATGTCACACGGGATGATACAAAGCCAGCTTCAAACTCCAGTCTTTGGTCTGACACAAGGTAGGTATTCTTGTTACCCAGCCACTGTCCGTTTTCATGGACATGTTGCTCCTCACAGTAATTCTGTTTCAGGTTTACTTTTACCACAGAACAACGACCCCTCCCTCCTACACCTGTTTCAGAAGACAGAAGAGCTACCTGGCCAGCTAAAGAGGAAATTCAACAGTATCTAAAACCTGCGTTACATGCCTAGAATCAAATACTTTTTAATACTACTGATTCATGTGCTATATGAAGAACAAAATATTGGGGACCTTTCGGAAATCTTTATTTAAAAAAGTGTCACCAATTCAAGCATGGAAGAACACACATTAGAATTACAGATTAAAAGATATTTATCTTTTTCTTTATATTACAGGGAAAATAGAAGATGTTCCATTACTACCCTGGAAACAATTTCTTCTCTGAAAGCCTGATATTGTCAAGTTTTAATTACATGCTTAAATAGATGCCATTTTTCATGCTTGAAAATACAGCTGGAGTCTGAAGGCTGTATTCATCAGCTGAATATGTTTTAAAGCATTTTGCATATATAACAAAACAAACACCTAAATGATTTCTTGCATGTTGCACTGTTCTCCCTTCTAAAGCACAGGAAAGTAATTAACTATCCTTCCTGAAATCAAAAAGACCTTGAAGACTTTTTTTATTGGCTAGGAGGCAAACTCATAGCCACAAAGCTGATATGACCAATGTTCCTTTACCTTTTGTCAATGAGAAAAAGCTGTACCATGGCAAACCCCCAGAGACAATAAAAAGGCAATGATCTCATACTAAAGGAAAAAGGTATGGCAGAGAGTGAGGAGATCAGCTGCATATTCTACTCCTACAAACTCTTGCAAGCACGAAGCACATATGGGCAACCAGGATCAATTACCTGTACAACATGCCAATGCCGGTGTCCTAGTAAAGTGCTTAAACCCTGAGAATCTAAACTGCCATCTGAAAATGGGCCTCTTTCCCTGCTGTGGTTATGTTCAGAGTGTGCCGAAGTATTTCTGGGACTCTGAGCCTGTGCTGCATCTCCACAGTTCAAATATAAGCGATCTTCTCCTTGAAGGAGGACTTGTTCCTGGTTACTCTATATTAAAACCAAAACAAAATAAAACAAAAAAAGCAACTTTGAATTCCACATATAGAAGACAAAGGAAAACACATGATCAACATATTAGGAGGTTCTAAGTAAACAATATGAAAAACAAGTGTTGAGGCAGTTCTCAGTTTTTGTATCACTATGTACTAGCTGGTTTTACGTTACAGTATTGCATAGCAGTATTTTCACAGTACTATTTTAAAGGCTCTATGACAAAAAAGGAAGACAACTCTAATGGCTGCAAAACAGCCATTAAAATGTGAGAGAACAACTCAGAGGTCACCTAAAACTGGAAATATGATCTAAAATAAGGATATATTTATCAACAAAAAAACTTACCATACAAGGATTAACAGTGAGTGCACTCTTGATGAACTGAAACTGCAGAATACCAAACTGGTGAGCTTCATTATTTGCATTTCTTTCAGGTTTCATGTTTGAAGAAGAATTCCCATCAATAACCCAGAGATGATACCCTTCTGATCCCCAGGTCTGAAGGTAAAAGAATAACAATAATAAAATCCCCAAGCCAACACTACATACACATACATAAACATAACAATATATATCCTCATAAAACAAGAACTACAGAAAATTATTGTAACAGATCTTACGATAGACATGAGCCTGGAAAAAATCCACACATTTTGTTGTTCTAAAATGTATCATTATAGGAATCAAACAGTAAAATTCACAAGGTACAGTAAGAATCTAGCTTGAATCATTTCCTGTCTTACGTAAAAAATAACGATTAAATGAAGTGTAACTAAGCAAAGACACCCACATAAGTAATGAAGACTTGCAGTTTAAGGCAACAAACAAAAATTCCAGAGTCAGATATGAAATAATCCAGATTTCCAAATTACACTGGCTGTTGTTCATCAAATTCAATGATATCAGAATTTCAATCTCTGAAAATTTTTAAAAGGTACATTTAAAAGGTACTGTCATCGCAAATATGTACCTCAACTTGGGATGCATGTTTAGAATTGTCAATCTTCATAACAACTATGTCATAATAAATAAACCAAATTGTTTTAGAAATACTGCACAAAATTCATCATGGTTTGTATTAGGCCTTGTAGAATGTGTTTGAAATTTATTCTAATTTAAAATTTACTCTAATTTATTCTATTTATCTACTGATTTTACAGACTAGCAGGATTAGATTTAATATTAACTAGTTTGTATTAAAAAACCAGCATTTAAGTTTCTCTGGAATTCATAATCTGCGTAAAGTTACTTTAACTGTCAAAGGCCACATAGTAATTTTAGAGAAATAAGGGAGTTTACAATTAGTGTTGATCTGTGCCTCACTGCACTTTGAAATATAGCACCAGATAACAAAGAAAAATTAAGAAAAAACAAAAGTGCTCATTCTTAATATTAAAAGCAGAAGCAAGAAAAGGCATGTCATGCATACTTCCATGATCAGGTTTATACATGAAAAAAAATTCATCAGTTGTCCCTTTTTCCTTCAATGCAACATTGCAGTTAAGAAGTATAGTAAAGGCATTTTACTATGAAAAGTAATTAAGCAAAAGAAAGTTTGATTTTCTGAAGATCTGTTATACTAAAAACAATTTAACACATTAAGAGCCATCCTATTACAGTATTTTTACATTCGTATTTACCATGGAACTGATTTTTAGAGGGTCCTTTTTGGCACCATCAGATTGATACCTTAAAAACAAAACAGAAAAAGTTTGAGTTTGCTAATAACTCCATCAGAATAATAAATTAAATTCCTATCTTTGTATTTTCATATGGGTCTATACTGAACCTCATCTCAAATGGTACAGCCTGTTTGATCCATGACACTACAAAAAACGCAGTGCAGTTGTCAGATGTCTAGCATAAACTATTTGAATACAGACACTGAGGGAATTTCAATATTTGCTTGCTCAAGCTTGCTTTTAGGCTAATTTTCTTTTACAGACAAAAAGACCACTACAAAATGAAAATAATACATTTTTGTTTATATTCAAATAATCCCCTCCTAAATATTTGCCCATGATATCTCAATTATCTAAGAAATCATAAGGGAAAAAGAGATTTTTAAAAAGCTAATTCGGTGAATTAATTTTTAATTAGATGCTTCAATTAGAAAAACAAAGACTTCTAATAAACTCTTTACAATGTCATTAAAGATACTCACGCAAAATCACCTCCTAAAGTACAGATAAGCTGAGCACCAAAAACACTCCATAAGGACAAACCTCCACATTCCCAGGTCACCATCACAACACAGCTATCAGGTGACCATCTGATTAGTTTAACGGGTCCTGTTTTATTCCAAATATCTGTTTAAAAGCAGACAATAAAATGAGTGAAAAACATCGAACGTCCTTCAACTGGTTTCACCATAAGAGTAGAAACAAAAATATATGGAAGTAAATATTTGATTTTTCAATTAACTGACGCATTCATCAAACCGACCATCTCAAAATGAATAAGCAGCAAATTAAAAATGGTTTCTTTCCAATACATGCTTGGTTTCATAAGAAACTAAGAATACAGGAAAACATGCCAGAAACACAGAACCGCAATTCTGATAAAATGATTTTTCAGACAAAAGAGGCACTTTACACAACTGTAAAACTTGTTTACAGGTTTGATTTTAACTGGAAACCAATAGACACACACATTTTCAGTTGAGGATCCACTTTGTATGTTCCTTACTCTCAAACACAAAAAAATTCCCTGCAGTGCAGGAAGGGTGCTGCATTATTCAGTATTTTTTCTGTACCCTACATGTCAGTTGCTTTAAGTTAATTCACAGTTCTATTATACTCATTATCAGTTTTGACAATAACCTCTCATTTCCTCAAGTAATTGAAAAGCAATTTCAAGATTAAGAATTAGTTTAAAAAAGCCACGAACAAAACCCACAAACCACCCACCCAAACCCTCACATATGAAACACATCCAAAAGTTAATTAAAAAGCAAGCAACTAAGTACAAAGACACAAGAATTAATTATGACAAACAGACAGGAGTAAATACTAATCACATCAGTGATTATGCAAACAAATAAACAGAGGTTAACTAGCCAAGGATAAAAAATATACTACACCCTAAAAACAGCTCGACAATTCTAGCAATAAAAGTAGCTCACCAGGATATTGTTTTGGTGTCAGTTCCAATTTATGAGAAAACTGCAAGGCGCCAGTAGTGGTATCTATTGTATAAACCTGCACAGAGCCACTGGAAGACATTACGCATGTTTTAGACTACAGACCATTTGGATTTCTCATCAGTTTCAAGAGGCTAAGTAAAAGCTGCTTTTTCTCTCACCAATACCAAATTTATCTAGAACAGAGATGTTGAATCAACTAATAGTCAAAGAACTTTATGAAACAAATTTCTAAGATACTTTCCAGAAGGCATGAGAGGACACAAAACACCAGCCCTAGAACAATCAATGCACTAAAACTACTTCATTCTCTGAAAATATATACGTACACACAATCCACATACATTTATGGCTTCCAACTGCAAGACAATCCATGAGGGAAGGCAGTATTTACTCAGTGCTAAGGTTTCATCAGGGATGTACTAAGGCATACTAAGATCAGTAAATTAAAGTAACTATTCCTGTTTCAAAGGAAACACCAACACACCACATTGTTACTGCAAACGAGAATACTCGTTCTTAAGAGGATAGCTGAAAAATAAACTACCATATTTTTTGAAATACTCTAAAAGAAAACCCAAGTAAAAAGAAAATAAAAAGCTGCACTCTAAGGCCAGCTAAAGCAGTATTATACAGGGGACTTAAAGGAACCGTAAGCAAAATACCACAACTAAAAGCACTTCTGCAACATTTAATTTACAAACATTCACAGTTACTCAAACAGGCAACACTTTTCTTGACTAAATCATGACTTCACAGAGCATTGTCAGTTGAGTGTGAAGTGCTGATTCTTGTCCAATATTACTATGGACTAACTATGATTAGTTAGTTATTAACTACTATGATTAACTACTTAAAACTGACTTTATAATCCTGCTTTGAGATTAGCTGGGATAGCAGCACTTTCCAATCCTTGCTACTGGCCCAGCCACCTTATTTTTTCCCAGAGCAGAACAGCAACCATAAATTTCACCTGCAGTTCAAGCAGGCAACCATTTCTTTCCACGTCTCTCCTACCTTCTTGGCAGAGCACATTATACAATCTCTAGGCAGACCGATCATTTTCATCTTTACAGTTCTTGTAACACAACTTGGTAAGAAGTAACTACTAGTTCAGCTTTATAATTAAACAATCTCCCGCTGCTCTGAACCAGCCTTAAAAAACTTACTTGGCACATCCAAACGCCATTAGCCTGTATTTGTTATTCACTGCCACACAAGTTCCATCAACTACATCTTGTGCCCAAACACCATGGAGCTGCTGTAAAGAAAGGAATTCAGAAGATTTTTTTTAAATAGTGCTTTTATTAATGACAGTCAGCTTCTATCCATGTATACCATATTACACATCTGTCAGCTGACTTTCATGATGTCATAAAATTTCTGTTGATGACAAAATCAACTGACATGGCTCAAACAAACAAAATCCAGTATATGCAAAACTGGTTTCATTCTTCTTAACATAAATTACAGTATAAAAGAAAATTGTTTATAAGACCTCTTAATAACAAAACAAGTCAATACCTATAAGGCAAAAAAGTCCCTAACACTGCCTAGTAAAAAAAAAAAAGTAGATACTAAGAATGAAGAGAAAAAGAAAAACAGGAAAGTAAGTTCCCATCTGCAACGGCTGAGATCACAGATGTTTTAAGCGTGCAAAGGAATCTGGACATTGGATTATTTTCATTTTTCTGTAATTAAAAGAAAGATACCTAACAACAAAATGTAATAATTTTTAGGCTGAATTACAGGTAAGAAAACACCTAACTTGGAAAAGACTCCTGTAAAACAAATTCTGAAGTATGCTTGTCACTATGAGAAAGAGATAGACTTGATTAGGACTAAGTCCTAAACATAGTACTTATGATATTTAGCCATAGGAGAAACCACTTCCTATCATCCCACTTGTAACAGGAAGTCTGTTGGTCTGACACAATAAGACCACTTCTATAGTGACAATTTGAACAAATAAGTGTCAGTTAAATCTATTATCAATTGCAGTGTCCCAGTGGTACTAACCCTATAAAAATCTAGCTCAAATTATGCTACAAAATGCAGTCTTGTTCTTATGTTATCTTTTAAGCAGAAGTTAAATTTTAGTTTCTTTGTAGCTGAACAGAATTTAAAGTAGAAAGCTAACTGAAAAGCAGAGACCAAGGAAAACACATTTATTGTACAGTGCATAGTAGAAATGCTAAAGGAGATATACCTCAGCAGTGAATCTACTTGACATTGGTGTAATGAAACCAACTCTGCCATCATTAAAAACAACAGCAAAGCCATCAAGTGTGGCACAGTATTCCATATCTCTGATGTAAACATCTTCAAAGCCCAAAAGTGAACCTGCTGAGAAAATATCAGTAATTTAAAAATAAGTGAATACAGAAATATTGCAAGCCAACAGATGTTTCAGATGTTTACTTATTACTTCAAAGAGAAAGCCTAATTTAAACAGGCTATTTCATTCCCATTTACAAATGGCAAAATTTTCTCATCTCTGCTTAAGAACAGAGATAATATTTTATATTACATGGTATGTCACCAAGACGTAACTATTGTAAGCAATATAACCCCTAAAACCTACCTCGAGAAGACTGCAGATCCACAGAAAATGGAACTGTACACAGGTTAATCGCCTTCCTTCCATTGGTCATACCATCCCAGTGAATGAGATGGAGAAATCCATCAGCGGTAGCAACAAGTAGATCCTCTAACATGGACTGCAAACTAATAAAAGATACTTGTTAATCCCTAAAAAAACTGCATCTCAAATCAATGTCACAGAAATATCAATTAATGTCATAAACACCGTATTACTGCCTCTTGTACCAGCAAACACTCTGACAAAATATGGTATACACCTCAATCCTTCTCCAGCAATCACAGTTCATGAACAGGTCTGTATTGTCAGAGTAATTGCTTACCTGGTATACTAACTGCTGAAGATCATTTCAATACTTTTGACTAACCATAACACATTGCTGCCAATAATCAATTATTCATCTATCCTAGAAAATTAACAATACTGCCTAGGCTGTAAATAATTCACAATACATTTTAATCTGTGGTTGAAACAAACGGATGAAGGAGAAATTAGACTCCTCCTAAATCCTTCCTTAAACATCTCCAAAATTCTGACAACTACTGTTAATCTACTTGAATGCAAAGCTTTTTCCAGTATATACTGCATGTCTTCCAACAGCCATTTTCTCCTAAGGAGCCTCTACCCAAACTTCACTTTGTTACTTTTCCACCTCACCCCAATGCTATGAAGTTTCACCAACTTTTCACACATAGTTACTTAGCATGTTCAAAATTTCTTTATAGGAAAGGCAATCACCACAAAAAAGCAACAAGTAAAGAAAATAGACAAATGTGGACTCTCTGCAGGCATCTGGAGAAATGCTGAAATGCTGCTAATCTACCAATGCCTCCATGAAATCTCTAATATACACTTTGAGCTGAAGGACAAACTCATTTATAGTAATACACGGTAATACTGAGCATACTATATACTTCAATATGCCAAAAGTATCAGTATAGCCAAACACAGAAGAATTTTTAAACAGCAATTCACTTTTTCACCTCCTCAGACTTACTAGTTGCTAACAGTAACTTACTAATTTTAGTCCTTACTATTAGTAAGCCTAAAAACTTACTAGAAGCCTTTTCTTTCATACAGTTTTCCCTTCACTTTTCAGAAAAGTACTGGTAAATAAGGAAAAATTCTCAAGACCCAGTTAGTGAGCATACCTTGTGATAGAGGCTTGCAAGTCCAGCACTTTCTTCATTTCTAGATTTAACGAAGGAGCACATTGTTCTTCCTTATAATGTGGGGTTCCCTTCAGATGTGGGCTTCCTCTAAAATACAAGAGAAATATTACAATTAAAACAGGTTGTCCCTCAAAAGACGCAGGAGTTACTGACTTACATTCCCATAGTCTTTTTTCCCCTATATATATGTATGTATATACACATATATATACACATACACACACGCCAACCAGTCATGTGCAATCTGCCACAAGCAGCACTGAATATCTAGGATGTAATCTTGGTGCTAAAAGTTTAGTCTATCACTTCATCCTCTATGTCTAGAGTATGCAGGCAAAATAAGACAATGAACAGTGAATGAACATTACAACAGTTGTGTGGCCTGTGTTAATACTCCTAAAGTAAGTGATATATATCAGTGAAAAATCTGATTCTATAAATTGTTACTCAACTGTTTACAGTAATTAAATATGTTGAATTCTTAGGTATCTCCAAATCATTCTTTTCCAAGATGCATTACAGATATTACAGACTGAAAAATGTTTATGTTTCTTCCATTCCCTTTTGCCAGATCAATGTTTATAATATAAATTCAGCATGCATAACACAAATAGACATCTATTAGAGTATTTCATAGGAATATTTCTCCCTGCAGCAAATTAACTAGTTTTTAACCTAAGATCTACTAAGAAGAGATGACTGAACACTGATTCCTTGCCTTTAATTAGACCATTACACAATATCAACTTCTAGATGTAGAAAGCTTCTCATTTTTATCTTCCTCATTTTAGATTTCACACTCCATTCATTACTTTACAACATCATTATACATTACTACACAGCATCATTAAAGTATTCATTATTTATCTGGGTTATCAGATGTGCCATGTGCTTCTTTAACTTTTTTTTAAATGAAAACTGACCTACAGTCAAAAGTATTGTACCATGTCATCCAGCTCATCCATCTAATGAGCATTATGCCAGTAAGCAAACTATGAATAAAACAGGCACTTCAGACAAGTTAGAATGTAGAGTAACTTCAATAGTCTGAAACAATAGATATGTACACAAATCTATGTAATCTTTACCTGTATTTTAACTGACAAAACACTTCCTTTAATTTACATCAGGATAGCAAACATAACTGCCTAAGACATGGCAGAAACCAAAGCAGATGCAGCTTTAGAGAAGTTTGATACCACAAGGATACATCAATCTCTTTCCTGTCTTGTTTATCTCAGTTGATATCAAGTTCCTTAATTCCATTACCATTTAACAGCAACACAGAATTCATGTCTGTTATTCTTTGACAGACACTGTACCTTTCCTTATGTAGCAAGGACAAAGATATATGCCTGCTAAGGTGAGACCAATGTAACCTTTGACAATGTGGAGTTAGCAGATGGAAGTAGCATCATCTTTCCAGAATGAAACTACAGTGGCTGTGAAAAATTACAGCAAAAAATGAGAAAAATTACTTTAAGGTTAGTTAATCTGCCATCAAAAGATGGCAATTTGTATTAGATTTGTATTAAATTATTAAAATGTTTGATCTGCATTTTGAATGAAAATTAATTGAAAAAGGCAGCTGTCTTAGGAAAGAACAGCCCTTCATGTAAGCTAGATATCATGGACTGACAGGAACTCTGAAAAAAACAGTAATTTCTTTTTTTAATAATACTAGAATGGTGGGGTTGTTGTGGTGTTTTTTAAAATTTACAAAACCCCAAGTGTTTGGAGATAGGCTTTTCAACCCATGTAGACATACAGTTCCAGAGAGTATACTCCCAAACTAGATGAAATTACTCTGGTTTATCAACAATCAGTGGTACAAATGAATCCTGCAAGCAAATAACTAAAACTGAGACAAAAGAGTTGAGTAATGCAGAAATGTTACTGTTAGGTAGGTATAAGACACAACTTAACCTGTCTGTTGTAACTGACCAAGGTACATAACCAAGTGTAAACTCAGTGTTTCTGCACAGCACAAACTACAAAGCCAGAATGGTAACATGGTGTAAAAGACATCTTTTGCAGGAAGAAAAAGTTCAAGTCTCCATGTGGGCTGGCTTTTTTTCTTTCAACACCTTTGATAAAAAATAGCTTGCAAGAATATTTGAATATTTTCAGTTTCACGAGCTAGTTTTAGCAAATTTGTCACCATCTGTGGCGCCTTATCTTTTCCACTGGGGCACTATCATTCCTGTCCCAAAAAGGGTCCTTTTATCTGACTTGCAAGAGGCTGATCCACACACAGAGCTGAGGTGCATCACTTTGACTGAAACTCCAAAAATGCCACTATTTCAATTCATTGCCTATGATTATGTCTAATTCATCAATTCAAAAATAAACCCCTAATATGGGTGCAAAGGGGGTGCTACCAAAAGTACACTGTGTTCATATAGTCCACATCTGCATGAGTCAGCCCTACTGGCTGAGTTCCTTTGACCTTTAAACGAAGAATGCACACAGCTGACTGAAGCAGGAAAGAATGTTTGGTCTGGGTTGCCACATCAGCATCTGCTACAGTTGCAGCCAAACTTTAAGCAATTCACTTTTGCACAAGAATTGAGAGGAACAAACACATTCCAGTGACCAACCAGCTGCATGTTGAATCAAATATAATCATTGCTATTTGCATGGCATCTGTTAATGTAACTAAGCCTGTGAATAAATCTCTTAAAACTCAGAACTGAGAAAAATCTGCAATCCAAGAAAACCTCAAACATGGACAGACTATGCATGCTGTTTTTAAAAACCCCACCACACCAAAATTAAAGCATCCTAAATTCAAGAAAGAGGCAGCACCATGCAAATGCAGAGTCAAATAGACTCCTCAACTGGTAGGAAGAATTTCCTTGAAGTTTGTTATCTGGAATGGCAGGAAGTTCACAGAGGAAACAGGACACCAGCCAGCTAATTTTTCTAGGTGCACAGTACTGCATTTATGTCCTCCACTAATTGCACAGCAGTTATGTCATACAACATGATCCACGGACAAAATCCACTCAGAAATAATATTAACAAATGAGCCACTACTACCAAAAGCATATAAGAAATACTTAAGTTATTTACAGCAGAATCTGAAAGCACGTACTTAAGAACTTCTTTAAAATTGCAATTAAGGTACATAACACATATTATTTTTAAACCTGTTCTAAGACATTAAAAAAATGTCCACTGTTTTCTGCTTAGTAATGGAGAATTCTAGTCCAGAGGCAGAATTAGCATTAAATTCAAATTTAAGTTTCCACTGTACTATCTGGGGTAATCATAGTAATATAGGTGGCAGTTACGGTTGGATAATAGTTTAGAAAAATTCATAAATGCTCTCCGAGTCAAAAAATACTGTGCTTCAAAAAAAAATACTGTGGCTAATGGCAGACAGTGTATTACTTAAAAAACAAACAAACAAGCCAGCAGCATCCATTCTCACTAGCTAAATGATGCAAATAATGAGAAGTAATGGAGACATTTCATTGAAAAAAATATTAAAGACTTTAGACTATCAAAAAGTATTTTTAGAACAATTGTTTGACACAAACACAGTAAAATATTTCTATACTACTTTTGGGCTATGATATTCTTAGCTGTTCCTGCTAAAATGGCTTCTTCAGTAGTACTTGGAGTGGGAGGGAAGGGACAAAAAGATTAAAAATCATGATGTTTCAGCTATTAATGGCAATATTTATATGACAAAACCAGGGCAGTGTTTCTAAAATAATTTACATCACCAAGAACTCCAAGTTGTTCTCCTTGAAGGCAAGAAGGCAAAAAACTGACAACAGCCATTATCGCTGCACTAGCACAATTACACAATGTTTACTAACCATTTTACAGTGGTTCATGTGAACACTTCAGTTAGTATTCACACTGAAAAGATGAGGACTTAATTTTTTTTATACCTGATTTAAAGAGCCTGCATCATCACCAGTGAGCTTTGATTTCCATGCAACCAGCATCTTCTCACCCCTAAACTTGCATCTCTCCACCAGACACTGCAGGCAGCCACCAGCTGAGGATTAAATATGTCTGGCTGGATGCAGAGCTGTATTCGTACAGGTTGGCAATAGCTGCACCAACAAAATTAAAGTGAGATTATGGTAACAACTATAAAGAATGAGTAAGTGTTTAGAAAAGTAATTCTTAGTACAGCCTTTACTACACAATTAGGTAGTAGCAGATTTATGCAGTTTGAGGAAAGAAACAACTAGGTAGCATATTAATCAACTATTCATACAAAAAAAGCTAAATGGTTTACCAAATTATTATTTCAGTTACAAAGATTTCTTGACAACAGTTAAAACATCTTGAACCACCACATCAAGAGTTTGCAAGTGCCATAATGGTTAATAAAAGTTTTACAACCTATCTAGTTTTAAAAATACATTTTCCAAACAACGCCAAAATCTTACAGGGAAAACTACACCGGTACAGTTCCGCAGAAGCTTCATTCTGAGCAAAAATTACCTAATAAGTTAATTAACCATACACCCCATTGATTATCCTTGCAGAGTTTGAAGTTCAAAACCTTTGTACATACTAATCTTCAGTCCGTTGAATCAGGAAAAAAAGTCTACTGCTGAGGTAATTTATGGCACCTCTAAACCATCATGATATAGAAAAGGAGATAGCTTTTAAAAATGCCAGAAAGAGTAGGACATGAATAGAGTAACCAGGTGTATAAGCAACAATACAGCATCGTAATCCAGCACATGAACTAGTTTCTTCACATATTCATACTGGTTAGATAACAACTTTAATTTTTAAAGCTTTTTCAGGGACTTAATAATCTACACCACTGAGGTCTCATTCTAAATTTACACAACATTCATATCACTCCCCAAATGCAGGTTCCAATTGAGGATATGAAGAAACCTGACACAAAAGAATCTTCAATTACCACATTTAGTTAATTAGCCATGTAAAATTTTATGATTTTTGTTTTTTTGAAAGGCAAAAATATCCTCAGCACTAAGTCACATATGCTCTTCAAGTGAAAAAACTTCAGTTACTCTCCTTGACAAAACTCTAAACAGAAATAATGATCAATTCAGAACAGAGAAGCCTCTACTATGATGGTGTTACTCATCTCTTCACTGTCCAACAAAAGAATAGCTGTACAAATTCGTTTGGAAACTCCTCAAAAAATCACCACTGTACCTTGCCACAGCTTACAAAGCTGCAAATTTGCTTCTATGCACTGTCACTTTCCTTAAATGTATCACAGGCAGAGATAAATTTTATTTTAACATCTTACATGTTAAAATACATATAATCTTACCTCACATACATTATTTTTCATGTTTTACCTTGTAGTTACTTTAGTAATTGGGTGGTACAACCAGACTGAACTAATTGAAGCAGGACTTTGTCCTTCTGCTCACTGCAGGAAAATATCCCAGAATGTGGGCTAATGGCCAATACTGATTCTCTTCCAACTCTGCTCTGAACTGGAGCAAAGCATCCAAGAGCTCGAATGAAACTGCAGACTACTCAGGCTCGATTTAAAAAAGCTAAACACCATACAATTACTGGTTTTTCCCCCTGTTTTCAGTCTCACAAATTAAGCAGGATACTGTACGTTTTTATCAAGCATGAACAACAGTTCACTCCAAGAACAGACTGGCAATTCCTAGCCAAATATGAACAGTGCCAGAAACATTTTCTTTGACAGAAAAACTACATTCCTAAAATAACACAATTTCACAAAAAACTACCAATGGATTCCAGCAATAAAAATGAAATGGTTTTTTTTGACATACAAATATTCTTATGTTGCACTTATGGCATGAGCCCTTGTTTTATTATATAAATCTAGTATCAGATTTTTACATATAGTAAGCATAATACTGAACAGGTTAGTTGACTAACTCTTACTATACCTACATGAGTAGATTTTAAATAGATTAAATCTCTAAAGGTATGAAATAGTGTTTAAAAAGTATTTCCCACTAAACCTTCTTAAAATATTTAACATATTATAAATTTCATAAGAGCTATGTCCTCAGTTACTAATACAACAAACTTCAACAGTTTTGTGGGCCACAAAATGTTAATTTTGGATTTCAGTACTTCCATTAAAACACTGAATTTCAGAATATAAAGACCATTACAATTGGTTGATATGAAAAGGAGGAAATCATGCCAAATGTGCATTTTTGAACAGGAAATCAATTTTCCTAGGCTCTGATTCTGTCTGGTTTAAAACAAACAATAGCAGAGTGCAGGGGAAGTTCACTCAACCTTATTTTCCAAAATATCTTTATTTCGTAATACTGAGAGATAAGGAAAAGCAAAGACTCTGGCATTCAAACAGGATGGCATCTTAGCCTCAACTCACGCTTTACCTCTTTTACTAAATGTGTGGTGATTAGATTGAGAAAAAAAGAGACACTTGGCCCTGAAAATAAATCATGTTGTGATTAGATACACTACAATGCATACTGAGTTATAAACAGCAGAAGTGTTTCTGTCACTTCTCATACAGTTTTGTTTTGCTTTCTACCTTGAAGCATTTTGTTTAAATTAGATCAATGAAAAACTTTTGCAAGTGCAATTACAGTTTACACAATAGCTGTATGCTAGAATAGTTCTGTTAACACACCAAATACAGGCAAGCTCTTCTGGACCATCTTGCTCAACAGCTACATATAGTAACAACCCTGTATGAAAGTAACTATAAACTGGAAGGACATTTTCTCCAAAAACATCCCTCTCCCATAGAGACATATGATGAGTGATTTTGACTTTTAGCAACTCTTTTGATCCTTTTCTTCAAATCAAAGCTAAACCATTATCAAGCAAATTTTAAAGCAGTTACTAAAAATGTACCAATACCACACAAACTTACTTACTTCAGTTACCAGCGTCTCCATCTTGAAGATTGCAAAAAACCACTGAAGTCAAGAAATGATCTGTCTGTCATATACCTAATTACCTGTTTTTCTGACTACCCGCCTTTTATTTCTGGTAAAATATGCACATTTTGTTTAAACGAGAGCTAAGCTGACAAGAGAATCTAAACACAGCCTTTCTCAATATTTTCACCTGCATGTGAACAAACCTAGCTGCAACTTCAACTTCAGGATACTGACTAAACTAGGAAATCTTGCACCAGACCAGTGTTTTGGCACAGCTGAGGATATTACTTGTGTGTAATACTTGTGTGTAGTACTTGTGTATGCCCACTTCGTTATATTGACATGCACAGCTTAAGAATTCTGTTCAAGAAGAAGTTGTATTAAGAGGGTTTTCCTTTCTCCTTGTAGTCATGACATTGAAAGTTTGTATTTCTGCCAGAACTGGCCACTATTATTTAAAGAAAGGCTACTAAAGAACAGGCTTTATTCTGCTTACAAAAGGTTAGTAGATATGGGCAGTTAATAAACATTAAGAACTAGTCATAATTTTAAAAAGTAGAACACAACTGAGCATCCATCTCAGTTTTTACTGACTTGTTTCCAGAAGCTGTTGGTCACTTCACTAATGCAAGGATACCCACATACTCTTTGCAAAGATCATCACCCTCTCTCTCACTTCACCTAGCATAGGTAAATAACCACATAAAACAGAGCTGGAAGAGTCCTAATTAATATCTGCATGACAGTTAAAATGTTCCAAGCAATTGCTTTATCAAGAACTATAAGATTTATACAAGTATCACTGAACAGTCACTTCATGTTTTTCAAGTTCCAAGTGTAGCTACTCAGTGCTACTTCAAGGTCAACATTTTCTAATGCCAGCCTTTTATTAAATGCCAGCTTGCAAACTAAGCTACTGGAATCCAGGGCAGGGGACAGGGAGGGGTAAAAAAGGGAGAGAGGCAGGTTTAGTTTCCCCATCAGGTCAGCAACCCGACTTTACTTAACGCACAGCTGCATAATCACTGCTGCCAACATAGAGGAAGGAGCCAAGAACACCCTGTTACGGAGGGAAAAACAGTAAGATGTCCCCTTTCAAGCACAAGGCAAGTCACATACAATGCCTTTCACTGATCTGTAACGGCTTCAGAGTGAAGAAAACTAATTTGGTATTGGTCAGCCAAAGAACAGAAGTGAAATCCAAGCATTTCAATGAAATAATGCCTTTGGAAAATGACCATATGCCAAAAGAAAAATAAAAGTTTCAATTCTAGCTTTTGGTCTCATTTGTCTGTTTGTTCATTTTAGATTGGAGGTTTTTTTGTTTGATTAACCCCCTGCCAAGTATTTGCTCTACAACACAAATTAGTGAAACTGCCTACAGGCAGTGCACTGTATCTACATCTGTAAAAGAGTTCATTCCATTTTAATAACTTAAAGAATCATTTGACATTACTCACAGGAGGCATAATTCACCCACAAATACCTGTGTCTTTCTTTTGATCTAATACAACCAGAACAGTAGTAATTTTATGTAGGTTTTCAAAATTGAGGGCTAAGTATAGTCAAACTAGTAATCCCAGTAAATTCAGTGAGATCATTCATCTTCTTAAAGGTAAGCACATGCATTAGTCTTAGGAGATTGTGAGCAACCTATTATAAACGCACTAGGGACAAACACCTTGTCCTACTCATCTACAGAATCTGCATTATAGCCCTTTTTGGGCTATACAAATGTATCTTAAAACCCTGATTGTTCAACACACAACTAAAAACTAAAACACACATTTTCAAGTCAACAATTCGTATCAACTACTGAAGTTTTCTATAAAAGTTAGACTGGTTAGTCACTGAGAGCTTAACAGATATTTTCAAGCCTTCCTACAAGTGATATTCTAAGCAAACTTTCCAAAGCTTCTTTTTCAACTTTTACTGCGTGTTTTATACATATTTCCATAAGTTTTCAGGTTTTGCCAATTAAAAAAACCTCTAACTTTCCAAAAAGAACAAGAAAAACTCACAATAAACTACTGCTTAGTTTTCTGCATTATGTACAGCTAAGGATATAAAAATACACTTTATTTATTTAGACAAATTGCAGCAACAGGTTTGTCTGCCTTTTCCTCTGATGACAGTAAGCCAGATGTGAAGAATTAGTTTGAAAACTGCTATTCAGTTCTCCAAAGAAGCAAGTAAAGTAATATAGCTTGTCTACATTAGTCTTAAGTTTTTGGAAAACAGAAAAGTAAATTGCAACAATAAATTCCAGTTAATTCCAGAGCTTTGAGGGCTATTTCAAAGGTCAGAGGATGCATTATAGCCATAACACACACAAAATTTTCTAGTCAGTGAAGGAAAATTCACTTTGAAATCCATTACTACCTGGTAAGTCATTTCTTCCTACACATATTTGTGAAAGAAGACAGGTTTTAAATTTAAATGCTTGTGAAAACCCCATTTACTTTCTTCTAATGTTCATGGTTTAACAGTTACACTGAAAAAAAAAAAAAGTCTTCCTCTTACATGACATCCTAAGTTATTCAATACTCCTCGGAGATGACCATATGAGACGCCCACAATTCAACTCTAACTCTTTTTATGTATATGAAAAAAAAATAAACTGACTAGTATTATCATCATGATGAAGATATACAGAGGGATCTATTTAAAAAAAAAAGAAGTTTCTACCCAATTAGAAATTGAGAGTGTGTTGGTATTATTCGCATGGACAAATTCAATCCAACCCATGACTACAGATTCTGCCTGTCTAAAAACACAGACACATACACATTTACTCCCTGAAGTTTTAATTTGTCCTAAGCACTTCCTGATTTTGCAAAATCCACAATCAACTAAGTCAACCACAAATACACCCAAAATACAGTCACATTTTAAACCCATAAGATGTATTCTGTCATTCACAATAAGGAAAATAAGGTGAAACTGACAACCTAACACACTGCACCAAAAATATTTGTACGTTCTTACTGAAAGTATCCATTTGCTTTCAAAAATATTGGGATTTTATTCCCCATTTGTTTCAAAAAATCTCTAAGTTATTAAAAGATTGGAGGCAGAAAGGAATCTATTTTTTAACTGCACCTTAATAGTTTCTAAGAAACATGATTTTTTCAACTGAGTTATTCAAAGGAATAATTAAATCTGGTTGCAGATCATGAATGCAACAGACTACCTCAAATTATAAAATTAGACAATTTTAACCCTACTTTTAAGGATTTCGAGAGCTTGTAAGATGGACCTAAGGAATTACACCAGCACACAGCAATCTAATTAAACACAACTTCTCCCCTGCACTGACTCTAACTCATAGGAATGATGGTTCATATACTCACCAAGTAATGAGTTTCCCTACTTTGTAAGGATATATTTTTTGTCATGAAATCTGCCTAGGAGTTGTCTAGTCATATTTTTTCACACTGTGAGGATGCAAAGTGTAAAATACTTACTTGGGATATATCGGCTCATAAAGATACTTGTCTCTTGCTGATGGGATTTCAAAAAATAAGATGTATCCATTTGCAGTCTGAAAGAGAAATACTGATAAGATACATGTCTAGTCTCAGCAGGAATAAAACCTATTCAGTCTTATGTGATTTCTATGTATGTCTCACATATTGAACTCAAATGCACATTCATTCAGGTATTTTAAAAAACTCTGTGTTGAAATTAATTCCAGATAAAATCCGTACCTGCCCTTAAAGTCAAGTGAATAGATTAGGCAGGAGGTCAAAAAATGGAAAAACAATGCTGTTTATGCACAAGTCCATCAGAAATTTTCCTCTAGTTCATACAAACCTATAAAACATGACAACTATTCCAGATACTTAGAACCTGGGCACATAATTCATACCAACTACACGAATTAATGCAGAAAACATAGTAGAAGGTGGCAGGTACCTGAATAAACCCTCCAGTTGTTTGAACACATACAGACACTACAGAGCGCAAAGAGTTTAGGCACTGCCTCTCAGTGTTGGTCATCCAGGTAGTTTCCAAAAATCCTGACATCACTTATCTTTAGCTACCACAACACTTGTAATAATTCAATCCCAAGCCATAATCTGTCATTCTGGAAAAATGACTTTGTATTATAACACTACACAGGCAACAAATACAAATCATTTAGTTACCTGATGTTCCAGTCATACCTAAAAGCTGCTTGCATAAGCATGAGAGAAGCAAATGACCAATAATATTATGTGTTCAAAGAAGTGTTATTTGTTTACAGCATGAATTTATTTTTCAGGCAAATTGGTAAACGCATTTTGGTTAAATACCGTTTCCATCCAATTATTTTAATATGGGCTGGGCATGTATCCAAAGCACTGGAGACAAAAAGCACTGAAATTAATGGTTTCACATTGCTTTGCAAGATTGGCTTCCTTTCCTTTGAATAAAGCAACACTCTTGTTAGCTTAGTTCATCATTTCATAGATGCCATGGCTTTCCTCAATCAAACATTTTGCTTTAGAAAATTTCTGTTTTCAAACACTTTGCCTTAGAAAATTTGTGGTTTGGTTTTATTCTCATTCAAAGCAAGTATCTTTTTCAAGAAAGAATAAACTCTGAACTGTAATGGTGAACTTGAGACAGGCTGACAATAAATGGAAGCTTTTCTGTGTGCTGTAATATCATGTTCAGGTACTATGTGGAAAAGAAACGTGTTCATTTCTAACATCTTTACAGGTTCTTTCCATTACATCATTAAATATTTAACCCGTAAGTTATCTTATCCTGGAAAGAAGAGTAAAACAATACTGTGAAGTATCTTTATACTGATATTAAGGTACAAAGGGCCTTACTGAACACTATTCAAAGCACAAAGTTGCTATTGTTACAGGTTCACTTCTAAACAGAACCTCAAATTCCATGAAGAGGGGGATGAAATGCAGAAGCATTCAACCATAGACTTCCAGCAAATTGATCATATTCATTTACACAGTTTTCATTGCTTTTAAAAATGTCTGAGTGAAACTTACTAAATAAGTAACCATCACTGTCACCCATTCCCTGATCATTCTAATCTTTGACAGTAAGAACTATAAACACTGAGTATCTTGCCAGGGGTTTCTCAACATGGTTTCTTGTATGCTACCACGTTTAATAAAGCTCTGCCTTAGCTATGGGAATGCACACTGAAGAGCAGTCTGCATCAGAGGACTGCCTGTAACATGGGAAGGACCAAAATGCCTCCATACTGAAGCATCTTGACCCAATTCCGAAGTTTGATTTACTACTAGAATTAGCTACCTTGGATATATGTATTAATCTAGACAAGAAACAGTATTTCCCAGTAACACTGGAAAAATTACAAAGGCAGAAATATGAAAGAAGAAACTACGAAATATAAGGGGAAAGAATAAGATCTGCCTAGGAAATGTGCCAACAGTTTGGCAACAGAAGATACTAGTAGTAAAAGAAGTTAGAATTGCTAGGGGATGCTGACAGTGTGAAAACTGCTTAAGCTTGTTTAACTGTATACCTTTAAAGCTACTTTAGGTATTTTATAAAGTCTGATATGCTGGCCCGAAGTCTGCCTGCAGTACAAATAATATTTACCTCAAAGCATATGCTGCAAAGTGATTTATTTTCATAGCGAGACTCCGAATATTCGGGCTGTCAGAAACAAAAGACATGGTATACCACTGCTCTAGTAGACATAAAATCCAGACTACACGCCCCATCATTATGTCATTAAAAAAAAAAGTACCACTTGGCTACTAAGTACATACTAAGCCTTTTGTTCACCTTCTTAAAAAAAAAGTTTTATTACAGAAAATTACTACAATCAAGCCACTCACAAGCACAGGTAGTAACAGGTGAGAAACATCACCTAACTCAACTTTAAAACTAAATTTTTTAGCTGTTGCACAGGACTTTAGTAATTAACTGAAGCTAATTCAGTTCAAAATTATTGGGTTTTTTCATTAAAAACTTGCTTTGCTATTCCTCCTTCATTTGAATGTGTTAGTTAAGAAAAAAGAGAAAAGTATTCACTTGGACAGAACTCTCCTTGAGGATGAGAGTATCACACACCTGCAGGAACACGTTCTTCGTTAAAGCGCCAAAAATGGACTTTCTGCTCTGTCTCACTATAACAAAGCCAGCAATATCGTAAATGTGGTCTTTCAGTAGGACACACTGTTTCAAATTAAACTATATATATTTTTTAAAAGCATACTGCAAAACAACTGATGTTAAAACTACCATAATAAACATGCTTGACTATATCATTTGTATACATACCCCCAGGGATGAAATATCATCCTAAGAAACATGAAAAATATTAGAAATCTTATTACACTCATTATTTTATAAGAGATGACCATTTTGAATTTTAATTCACAGAGTTTTAGTTTACAAACTGAGACTTTATGGGCATTTAGATTCTGACACTACCTGCCAAAAAGAACACTGTACATTTAGTTGCAGAAAAACTTTAAGTGCAGTGACTGAAGTGGCAGAAACTAAAGGTTATCTGACTGTCAGCTAAGCCGCAAGGTCTCCTGAGCAAATGGATCACATCTCAGAAAAAAACCCCACAACGTGCAAAATAATTCAATATAAAAATTCAAGTTGCTTCTGAACTACTACATAAAGGTTTAATTAAAATGTGTTTGGATATACATGCTGCAATATAAAATTGAAGAATTCTTTTTGATTCATAGCAAAAATTACAGAAATCTCCTTTCTGACTTTATTGATAATTACTAGTAGTCACTAAGAATATAATCTGGCACTAACAGGAATACTTTACTTCATTGATTCCATGAGATACTTTTAGGCAATTTAAACATTTTAGACCAACTACTTACTTTCATTACACAAAAGAAAATGGGACCACAGGAAACTTAGCTGATTTATGATTATCATGATATTGCTAGAGACATGAATTATTCCATAAATCATCTGGTGTTTTTCACTAAGACAACATATCTAATTTAAGACCTGGTCCTAATGTAAGACCTGACCAAAAGACACCAAGAGTTATTATCCCATATTGCAACTCTTATAAACTGTACTCCCACCTTTCTTGTGTTCACCTTGCACCTCAAATTTTAAATACTGCTGCTGAAATAGTCCTAAGTGCTGTGAGCACAGCATCAGCTATGAAAGAAGACTTCATTTCCACGTGAGACAAGATCTCATGTCTAAGATTCTAAACAGAAGAGTTCATGTATCACTTATCACTGCCCTTGTTTCTGAGTTCTCAGTGACTTGCAGTATTTTTTAATCACCAAAAGCCTGTAATAAGGCCAGTTTCATCTCTTAAGACCCACCTTTAAACCCTATTTATCAAGTCAAATATGATTATGTCACCTAAGTCCACAACTATTTCTTTCATTCACATAACTTTATATTACCATATTATTTGTTACCATATTACTAAAGTAATGAGATGCTGTATCACCCCAGCCAATACATCTAAGCCTCGTTTTAAGACAAAGAACTGTAGTTCATTGTCACAGGGAAAAATTAATGAAAACTACAAAAGAAAGCTTCTATTGTTTAAAAAGTCCTTGGTACCATTACATATTTTAGCAAGACAAGTATCAATTAAATGTATATACAATCTGCAATTTTGTATAAGCACAGAAATCGCTAAACAATTCTGTTTGCAATAGTTTAACCAGAGCAAGAAGGAAAAATTCTACTTACTGAAACAGCTATCATTGTGCTGTCAGGCCGCCATTCTGCTTGTTTATAAGGTCCAAACTGAGAAGCTGCTTTTGAAAGTTCCTTGTAGCTTACGATTAATACACTGGGCTGGAGGAAAAAAATATAAATAATTACATCTCATATCTAGAAGGAATGGGATGTTTCTTACATTGTGCTATACCTGTAAAGAACTATGTCTCCTTAACAGCTACAACATGTTTCCCTTGAGGGAGGTTACAAAATTAATATGTATTTGACAATCCACTACAAAACTGTGCTTTTAAAGAAAGTCCATGGAGAACTGTTGCCACACTGTCATTCCTAATCTCACTCTTTTAAACCCAGGACATTTAAATAAAATACTTAATTGCACAGTAAGGAGTCATTACAGAATACAGTAGTAGTTTCAAGCTGGATAAAGGGTGACTGATGCTTAAGATGAACAGAAGCAACTCAAACAGGCTCCTATAATGACAAGGACTGTCAAATGAATTAGGATGAAATATTCTATAGAATATTTGGTACAATTAATTTGCTTAGTTTCTACTAAATGGGTGGGCCATTGTATTAAAGAGAATGATAATCAGGAAATTTGTTTTCCAGAACAGGTTGTCAGAACCTGCTGAAAATCCACCTCTACAGTTAGCTGGAAGGATTTTGCAGATAATGAGGTGCACCCATTAGCACCTTTCCTCCCAGGAAGGGAGAAAAGCTTTGGGGTGATGAAGACCAGACAAAGCTACCATAAGCACTAAGCCTTCATTCCTTTTCACAAAAGCAGTCGAGAGCTGCGACACAAAAACCTAATGCAAAGTTACCCTTCCTTGTTCTAGTGCTTAGAAACATTCATTCTCCTTAAATATATTCCACAACCATTTGTATTTTCTTGGTCTTGAATCAATAATAGTTTTCAGCTTAGATGGGTATTTCCCCTTCTGTTATCCTCCACCACTGGGAGGTGGAAGTTAAATTAAGCAGGACACACTTTTTGTTTTGTCAAAGAAGTTACCCCTCATCTTCATACCATATGTTGTCCTAACTTTATCAATTTCAGCTTTCATTCAGATTTGGAGCATCGAACACTGTACCGGAAAAAGCACACTGACAGGGAACCAAGAGGGTACAGAGTAATCACTCATTTTGCTGAAATTAACCATGATACCACTAGGCAAAGCTTCCCAACCACCACTAGGACCACAGGTGATGGAAATTTACTACTGTTCTTGCCTTACCTGACACACCAGCAGAAGCAGTACAACAAATATAAAAACATTAATTCTACCCAGAAATCTTGTAAGTGTCCATCACTCCAGAATTTGGTGAGTATCTACTACCATCCTATTTGGAATCACTTCCTTCAGTTTCCTTTCAGAAGAAGTACAGTTACAAACAACCGAATTTTAAAGTACAAATATTAATTTAAAATATTATAAAACAAAGCAATGAAATGTTGTCACCATGCACATAAATAACTGAATAAGCTGAACTAGTATCACACAGGCAGCTCTAGCCTTGATAAATTCACAGTATGACTTGGTGTCCTGCTAACAGCATTATTCTTTAAATTTCACACCCACACAGAACTGAATTATCAAAAATAAAGTTAAATATTTCTGAAGTATAACAAGCACACTAATCTTTACCCTAAGAACTACTTACACCAGCTTTTTCAATTTGTGTGGCTTCTTCTGCATCAAATTGTCTAACATTAAATAGATAGCTAATTATTCTTACTAACAGATTCTTGTCGACTGTTCTCATGAACTACATAGCCTTTCACTGATTGGCTTAGAACCACCCTAACTGCCTTAGATATATTGAGAAAAAGTAGTGTCTTGGTAACCTGCACCATTAGTGCAAACTTGGAGATCATTCTTAAAGCACTTCTGTGCCTGAAGCATTTTAGCAACTGGCAAAATTAGAAACTCAGTAATACACAACAATTTTCTTTCTATATTGCTACTCTTACAGAATATAATTACGGTATTTATAGTGCAGAATTCTTGTGACACTGATTCACAAGGAAGCTGCTATTACACCTTAGAAGCTGGAAGAACATTCTACATACAAACCAGCTATAAAATTTATACAAATTGATTTCTAGGCTTTGTGCCTTACAGATGAGGATTTAAGGAGTTAAAAGTGATTGTTTGCTCTCATAATGTTATCTTTTTGTAGTTTAAGTAACTTCTTATTAGAAAGCAGACCCACTTCAAATTAAACAGGTCACAAAGGCTACCTAGCTAGAGGTTAAATGAGGAATTATTACACTGATAGAATTCATTTCCATATACTCCACAGCTCAAAAGCATTAATTCAGACATGAGGAAAACCCTAACATACAAATTTACCACCCTGTTTAAAAGCTTTCCACAGATGTGTGAATGTTCTGGATTAACAAAGATAGAAGGACAGCACAAGATCCTGCTCTGTTTATGCATGAGAAATGGTAATTTTACATCTAAAGTCATTTATTATATCTAAAGTAACTGAAAATGTATAATGCCACAGGAATATTTCTGTAAACAGGAATATATATCAACCTAACTACTTGACCCAAGCACAGCAAGCCACTGAACATACATTTTAACAAATAAAACCAAAACCAAAGCAAACAAAAAACCAAAACCAAACACCAAAACCACACACAAAAAGAAAATAATCCCATCAAAAACCACCAAAAAAGTGACGGGAGGGTTGGAGGGGGGGGGTGCCTAGTTAGTTAGATACTCTTCTCTTGTTAGTTTTATATATTTAATTCATACTCTGTATAGAAATAGTATGGGTTTAGATTTTATTAATTAGACTTTTCCCTAAACCTTTACACTTTTCTCTATTAAAAAAACCCCAAATCTCCATATCAGCTTCATGAAAACTCCCTGGTTTTTACTCTTCACACTTCTGCATGAGGCTACTAAAATTATAAAGGAATGTAGTTAAGCTCAAACAATGAATTATGCTCACTGTCTCAAATAAGCCAATATATTAATCCTTCTTCTTTAAAATGCTTAAAATCCACTCACTGAAATAGTAATGGTAGAGCCACAGCTTTAGGAGAAACTGGATTCCAGAAACATAGCAAAGGACCTAACAAATAAAGAGTTGTTTAAAAAGAAGTGAAAAATTTGTCTAGAGGAAGAAGTAAACACCTTCAGTTATTAAGGAAGAAAGAACTAAGTAAGCAAGTCTTAATTCAAATTGCAATTTAACATTAAAAAAGCTTCCCAAAATAGGTAAGAAGCATATCTACCATTTTATAATCTACTGCAAAAAAAATCTAGCATTTTGATACAGCACAGTTGTCTTTCAGGAGGAAGATAAGGTCAGGCAAAACAGAAGCTGCCACTCACAAATAGAACTGTGGCAGCGGATGCTTACAGGATAATAAAAACGGCGAAAAGAAAAAGAAATGTGACCTTAAAAAGAATATAGCATTATTATTACTAAAGTGTAAACAAACTCTCCAGTGCACTAGTTAATAGTACTGAAAAGAAACAGAACTTGTTGTTACGGCTAAACTTTATCTCCTTCCATCAGTCAGCTACCTTGGCTATCTCTTCACAAGAACATGTTCCACAGTTCTTACTGAACAATGTTTTTCTAGCATTAAACATGCCTCTTTTCACTAAAGTAAGATTATAGCAACATCAAAGCAAATCTGGTTTGGATTATCAGAAATGAGTTGCACTACTTGTAAAACAGTAAGGCAGCAAGACAGCTCCATCAACAAAGACAGCTCCATCAACAAAGCCACCTAAATTAAAACTATCTAAAAACTCACAGCTGTTTCATTATCAGTTGTACATTAAGAACCCTTCTGGACTTTCCACTATGAAAGACGAGCTCTGTATCAATATCTAGACAAAATACTTATGCAAACAATTTAAAAAACTACAACACAGAACACCACAGCCAAACCCATGATGAAATAATCCCAAATTTTTGTTATTGTTTTACTTAATTCTACCTGACTAAATACAGTATCTTGCCCATTTACCAAGTATTAGCAGCATAAGCCATGTCAGAACACTTAGCCATATATAACGTAGTTTTTATGAAAAAATCTATTAAGGTATACAAACCCTGCAGCAAATTCTTTCAGCAAGCTTAGATACGGGAAATTACCAATTCACTTACCTAAACACAAGCATTCTACTACATTTGATGTAAATGCAAATCAAGTTGACATTTAAACCCTTAACTAAGCTGTGAATGTTGTTCTGCAAAGGCCCTCTTTAAACAGGACAAGTAGCCCTGAACAGACTTGAACAATAGCCCTCCCATGAGCAAGTGTCCCAATTGAGATGTTTACAGAGTGCCACAGAAAATGATACATTAACCAACTGCAAAGAGATACAACCATTTGACAAAATATAAAATAATGAAAAAATTCGTTTCCTTAAACCAGATTCTCTAGTTTGACTGCAGGTTAATGACAAACTGTGCATATTGTTGATTTTACAAGTTAAGTAGGCCAGCAAATACAATAGAAAACTACTGGACTAAGTCTGAAAAGCAAACACATGACCTGACAGCACATATGCAACATGGTCTTATGTACGGGTTTGGGTTTCTTAATGTAACATCAATCCAAGAACCTGCATGGCTGTGGGTAACTATTAAAACCTAATATTCTCATCCCCTGACCATATGTTATTCTAGACATCAAAACTCCATCTCATTTAGGATAAAAATGCAATTTCTTTGAAAAACACAAATGTTCTGTTTAGTTTTATATGACAAATGCTTCAATGCTTCATTAGGCTGTAGGCACAAGACAAAAATCAAAAACACTCTTTGATGAGCTTATGATCTAAGTGACAAAGACAAGGCTGGGAGAAAACAGAACAAAATAGAACAGAACGAAAGCCTGGTGACACTGTGCACTTTATTTTGTCACTATATGGTCTGTGCTCCACTTTAAATGCTGAAGCTTTGTAAAATTATAAACTAATAAAACAGAAAGGTTACGTGGAGAAAAGCAAGGATATGTGCATAACGAACAGAAAAATTCGTATAAATAGACCACAAAAGGCCATTTTGTCAGTAACAGAGGTACAAGGTGGTGATAAATGAATTTCTAAAAGAAAGGTTAATTATAAAACCTTTAATAAACTAACTCCTTTAATTTAATTTTGAAAGTATTTGGAAAGCTTAGAATCAACAGAGTGCCTACCCAACAAACAGGGCAGATACAGCTTCCAACCGTGCGCTTCATGGCTACTGTGAAATAATTCAGAAAACCAAAGTGCAGAATTGTCAACCACTACCTCTCCCAAGTTAAAGTTTTCAGTTAACCTACTGCTCAAAAATGCTGCCTAAAAGCAAAGGCACATTCTATAAATCTTTGGTTTTCTGCTACATGCAACTAACTGGACACTGAGAAGTCCTAACTGAGAATGCCTTTTCCCTTCATGCACATAATTATGACACAGCTTTCAGAGGTCACCTATTAACATAGGAGACACTGAAAAACTGGCAAGTCCTATTGAATAACCACATGACAATTTTGCATTTTGTTAGATAAATTCATCAGTGTAACATTTGTTTCATTATGTAATCACAAATGCATCTTTTTAATAGAAGTAACAGCAAAACTGTTCCTGTTACTGACAAAAAGAAATGGCCTTCTCAGACAAGTGTCTAAAGGGCGTAAGTAAGAGATGAGCATTTCAGGGGTTAAACTACTGAGGAAGAAAACACAGCAGAAGCAGCAGGATATCTTAACTTGCACTGATGCTATCTGTGTCGTATTGTTCACAACACACAGCCAACACAACCACTTATATCAGTATCAAGACATCTATTGTCCCATTCTGCAATCAAATTCTAGATAAAAAGCCTACAGAGGTTGTATCCAATTCTATTAAGAAAAAGCCACACACAATAATTCTGTAAATTATTCTGCTTACAGTTCTGACATGAAAACATAATCTTGAAGGCATAGTGAAAACATTTCTTTTTAACAGCCCCTGTAATTTAAAAAAGACTACAGAAACAACTGCAGATAATTTTAATGTATTTATTCATATATCTTATGAACTCTATGCACTGTGTCACAAGTAACTCCTTTCATAGTGTGGCAAAATTCCAGGTTACGGAGATCACTTCCCCAACAGAAGCAGAGTCCCCTGTTTTGTCCTATTGTATGCTTAGATTTAAAGAACACATTGACTTCAACTCTAATATGGCAACAGCTAGAGACTGAAGAGCACATATGAGAGAGCTGTGAGAGCTGTCTGAATATCAACTTACTCAACACTTAGAATGAATACCAACTATTTGACAATCTAGGATTCTGACATGCATGCTTTCCCAAATGCTTATTTTAGTTCTTTTAGGTGTTCTGACTCAATATTAGATCATTAGAAAAAAAAGAAATGAAAACACAAGTTTAAAAAACAACAGTAACTATAAATCATAAACTGAGAAGCATATAGGTAATCAAGAAATTCTCCTCTGAATGAGCAGATGGGACAAGCTACTCCTGGCTTCAAAGAGCTCACAAAACTGGTTTTGACTGGCAGTCATAGCAGATAGTCCCAACAACCTACAGGAGTTTTCATTAAATATTCAAGGCCAGTACTTATTCCTGTCACTGTCACAAGTTTGTTAATACTAAAGAAAGGAAATGCTGAACCACATTAATACGTACAACCACGTCAGCAGACTATTCTTGCTGCACACAACTCGCTTGTCAAGGATTAGGCAGGGAACTCTACTTGTCTATGACATCTTCTTCCTTAGCTGCATACCTCGTCCCTTAATACCTAGAGCCCTATGTGTGAATTTCTAGAATTCAAGAGATAATGAAACCAATTTTAAATTAAAGCCACAACTGTTAAAGGAGTAACACTTTCAGAGGGCCAACTACAATGTTCCTTTGATCCTTTCTTCAACTAAATAAGCTGGCTTCTATTTGTTCATTAAGCTTAACAGCCCTCCCAAAAGACATCACTAGTTCACCATAAGACCCATTAAAATAGAGGTGCAAGCAGGAAAGATGATGACACACAGGACTGCACAGCTGCCTTGTGAAACCTCATCTTCAGTTCCCAAGTCAATCTATTAAACAGCAATTATCTCATTATAGCATTTCAGAAAGGTTCTATCATTCATTGATGTTTCTCATTTCAAGCACCCAAGTACTTAACATAACCAGAATGAAAACGTTTGACAAGTTTTTCTGTGCTGTCTATGAAAATAGTAACGCTGGCTCTTAAGTGCCAAGGAATTATCTAAGGTATCTAGACCTAAAA
>QWTY01000318.1:0-16479 GCA_008033365.1 Pseudorectes ferrugineus | reverse complement strand
TTTGAGCTGTTATCTTCTTTGATCATTTTGATGCATTATTGCATCCTTTTTATGCTTTTAAAGTCTTGTAGAAATATGAGGACAGGCTACAAGATCATCCCATGAAAACTGGGGCTTTATTTATTCCAGCCTTGCTCACTTCCAGGAACTAATCTCGAAGTCCTGGAACATATTTGGTAAATTTTTCTGAAGAAATTCCTCTAGGATCCACCTGGGAATCATGTTGGTGAACAATTCAAGAGCAGCTGGTCATATCCAGCAGCAATACCCTAAAAATGTGGAGATCCTCTTATTAGTGGCATAAACATCCTAAAAAAGCAGAGGTCCTCTAGTTAGTTCCATAAATGATCACTATTCAGAAGTTTGGACAAAATTATTTATTTTCTTAAGAAAACAGTTTCTTTAAAAGTATTTCAACAAACCATTCCAAGAATTTTCTTTTGAAACTCCTAAGTAAATGATTGTGATTTGTCCAGAAGAGAACAAACCTGCATGCTTCTGAAGGTTCACTTTTACAAAGAAAACTGGGTATCTTCCCTGCCCAGATCTGGAGCTAATGTAGAGGATAAGGTATCAAGAAAGGGCCGGATACTCCTTTTAATGCAGGGAAGAAAAATCAGATTAAGAACTGTAATACATATGAGCAACCATTTATTTGGGGCAGCATCAGGATCACGTAAGCCAAGTGCTATTAGGAACTTTGCATAACAATATAGACTGGGGCTGGCGTGGCCAAATACTTGAATGGAGTAGCTTCAAAAGTGCTTTTCTAAAGGCTGGCAGCAGAAAATTGAAGATCACCATGTTTGATTTAGCTTTTCTTTGTGACAGTTGGTAGCTTTTTAACAGATTTTAAAATAAACTGCATTTCATCATTTTTGCTATATACATTTTATATCTATTCTAGCTCCTGAAGATAACATAAAACATCTTCCTTAAGGAGCAATTGGTTCTATGAAGAGTCGTGTGAAAAGATAGCATTTTTCACAGAAATTGCCTCATGCTATTCACAATGTATTAAACACGTAAAGCATAAAGAGCCATAAAAACAGTCTGAAGAGGAAAGCCACATTAGCCCTGATTTAGGCTAGGATCGTATATGAAATTCTTGGACCTCTTAGAACTATTCTGAGACAAAGCCTGGTTAATCTGGTATGAAAGGCAGACAACAAGTATCAGACTATCTTAATACAGGTAATAGTATTCCAAGATAGATGGCACTTTATATGTGAGAATGTGCTACACAGGCTTTTGGATTCCCTCAAGATCTCTTTATTAGCAGGTATGCTAAAATTGCATATGTAGTGGTGTTATAAATATTGTGCACAGCTTTGCTTAACCAAAATAAGTTGTCTTACTTGCTAGTGAAATTTGATGTGTTGTCGCCTAAATAAGCTGTTGGGAATAACCTGCTGTGTTTTTTTCCTTATATAATTATATCTAATTCCTGGTAGTGCAGTGACACATCTCAAGAAAATCAAGTTATGTTGAAAGAGCAATAAAATAATAACGGTTAAAAATTATGACTACACTTGAAGTTTTACTTGTGCTAATAGGCAATTGTTCAAGAATAAACATTCCAGCTTCTGTTCAATAATTAACTGTGAATAGCAACAAATGTAATTTTCTGTACTACTAAACCTGGACTGCTCAAGAATTTACATTATAAACTAATTGCATGGATCAGGCTCTGTAGCTTAAACATATACATCGGTAACGTGTCATGAAAACTTGTTAGCACTTGGAAACTTTTGTCTCAATCCATTACAAAACCATATCTGCTACTAATCAGACGCAGGAAGGTTTTTCTTCGTGTCCTGAGTGTTGGCTGGGAGAATAACGTAATTGGCTTATGCACTCTGAGCTGAAAGATATTGTGTTAGAATATCAGCCTTCAGGAAAAAGTTATTAGATATTGGTCTGACATTAGCACCGTGGGAATGTCTGGAAAACAATTTTAAGAAATCTGGGAAGGCAGTATAAACCAAGACTAACTCTAATCCAAGAAAAAAAGTAATGGAAATCTGTCTCTTTTTTTCTTAAGGATTCCAGTCAGTCAGCTATTTCCTAAAGAAATATTTCTTTACACAGAACTTGCTCTTAGACATCATTAGAGGAGCAGGGGGAAATCTCTCATTTCCTGTGCTCAGGCCTATTAATACACATGGTCTTCATTAAGCACTATCAGTTGTTGCTGAGCACGTGTGCCTCTCTCCTATCAGCTATTCTACATGGGAATCTTGCCCGGATCTGAGCCCAGCCACAGTGCTGTGGTGGCTTTACTCCTCTGAGCAGGTCCATTGCATTCACTGGGATTGCTCTCATGAGGAAAATTTCCAGTGAGTTCATCCTGACACAACTGAGTGCTTTATCTATGTTAGCATAATAGACCTCAAACCCATATTTCTCCATCTTTGTTTCACGGCATCAGTAAATACCCAGGCAACAGACCCAGAGTGGCAAGCTCTGTTAATACCTCTACGTGGAGTGGGTTTTTTCCATCTTCCCTCCTTCTCATACTGAGCACAACGTCCCTGCCCACTCCTCAAAAGTCCGCAAATATAGTATGAAATAAAGACCTTTTCAGAGTTGGAAGCAATTTTAGTCTACAAATCAGTCCAAAACCTATGTTTTTGTTGCATTCCTCAATTGCTCAGTCAGTAAGAGATCCTGATTTGGAGGAGAGGCAGAGTGAAATAAAGAACAACTTTGGCTCACGCTCCAGGCAGGGAGACTATTACTGATCCCTATGGACACGGACTACTTGCAACAACTATGAATGATTTCCCAACTCTTTCTCTTGCTACTGTTGTATGAAAAATATACATAAACAAATGTTCTACCACAGAGTGCTTTGGGATATGTGAGGTTTTTTTATTGAAAATTGATCAAGTTTTAAGGGATAGTCACAATGTTTATGCACAGAACATCTTGATAAGAACGTGGTGAAGAGTTGCTTTTTTCCCCCATCTCCTGTTTTCAGCTTGCTTAATTTATCCATAACCTTGGCTATCATTTATTCTTTTAAGTGCTGTATAGCCAGGAAAGAGGTTAAATAGAAATTAAATTGGAAGGATTTTCCTTTTCAGCTATTTTTATTATGGAAACTCCTTGATGGAAATGAAAGTATTACTTTTTTTCTCCATTCTAACTATGACCTGAGAAGCGTATTCTTTGTTTTGCACCAAAGCTAATAAAAACGATAGTGCAGACAAATCATCATTGGAAAGGTAGTGAGTGGTGTAATAAAGAGTAAAAGCAGGGCAACCTTTCATCACCACTGCAGTTCAGCTGCCAGAACTTGATGGTGTTTTTCATTCCATTCTACTGACAAATCAATGGCCGCAGAGACTAGAAGATATAAAATTAAAATATTTGTTGTTTTTCAGAGAAATTAAATACAGTTGCTGAAAAAATGGGAATCACACAACTTCTGATTGATTTCAGTCAACTGTATGGACTGCAGTGGCCTCAGGCCATGCTCAGGAGGAAGCCTTTAGGCTCATATATATAAATATGTATATATGTGTACAGTGTGGGACAGAGCAATTTTAACCTCCTGTGGGGTGAAAAGGTTGGGGGTTATAAATATGAAATGTTAATAGTAAGTATAACAAGACTATAAATTATCTCAAAATCTTGGACATTTTCTAAAGTTAAGACTTTTTCAAAGAGCAGACGTTGTTCTTAGCTATATTGTAAAGATGACTGGTTAGCAGGGGACAAGTTTTGTAGGCTAGCAAGAACAATCTCCACTGAACTCAGTAGGAGCTTCATTGGTTTTGCACTGAGAGCTACAGAGCACACCTCACTGATTTTTTCCAAATTCATCTGGTTTTACCATTAACTAGTTTAAGTACGGAAGTAGTTTTTTGCGTAAAAGAATGCAATATAAAAATACAAATTTTTAAATTGGAATAATAGAAGTAAATGTCTCAAAACCTATTTTTTGAGTACAGGTGGCACTGGTTTTACAGTGGCCATGTCAGAGGTGAAAGGGAAGGAATAGGAAGCCAGGGGAGAGCCCTGCCCCTGCGAGGGCTGGGGCCACAGGGAGCCTCTGCCTGCCTGCTCCCTGTGCAGCCCAGAGAGCACGCTGTGCCCAGCCGTGGTGGGCAGGGATGGCGGGAGCTGCTGCACTGGGGTGTTCCAGCCCCCTCAAAGACATTCCAAAATGTATGGCAAGGCTCTGCAGGCGTGGCCATCCTCTGGAGTGCAGCTTAGGGCTACTTCAGCATGCAAGATTGTGTTGGGTCACTCTTGATTAAGGAGGTTATTTTAGCATGTGCTCTAATGGAACTTCAGTTTTAAAAGAATCATTTGAGCAGCATAATAGTATGGGAACATCATAATAATGTTCTTTATTTGAATTAAAGGATAAAGGAATTGATCTGAGGTAACAGGAACATGTGGGCTGGAAATAATAAAGTGGAAATATTGGAAATGGCATTTTTCTTATTTTGTTTAACTTCCATAATTTTAGGTATTTAATCAATTTTGTTGTACTGGCAATGAGGAGGCTACAATGACTACTCATATGAAATCTATTTGCTTTTTACTTCCATATTTAAAGAGTGGTTACTAGCTCTCTCTCAAATTATCAAATGGATTATCTGTTTGGATTTTTTGACTGGCTCCATTCAACCCATAAAATGTGAAACAGTTCCTATAAAAGAGGACACTCCATACCCAAAAAAGGAGCTAGTTTGTTTTGTTTACGGTTTTTTGGCTCTACTGTGATAAGAAAGCAGCATTTCTCAGATGTTTCTCATTAGTCTCAGTGCTAGCTACTTTCCAGATAAATGTGAACTCTCCAGAAAATGAGAAAAGCATGAATCTGAAGCTGCAGAAATAGATCTCCTATTGGGAATTCAAAAAAAAATCTAAAAAGTAGGATTTGTATTTGCCTAAAAAGGCAAGTACTCAGAGAATTATTTCAGTATCTACTAAACTTTTAGTATACTTTGGGATGACACATTGTCCTTACTCAAGGAATGGCAAAACTGACACTGGCTTCAAGCTGAGAGACATTTCACCTTAATTTCACCTTCACCTTACTTCTGTGCTTAGTTGCTGTGATGAACGTAGTGCTGAAGTACCTGGGGTGAGGACTAATACTTTATCTCAGGTCTCTCTTGGATGCTTTTCAATACTGGATTCTCATTCTCCGGCCAGTTGTCCCCAGCCAGAAGAGCACTTTGTGCAGCATCCTGTGGCATCCTGGAAGGATCTGGCTTGTTGCACATTTTACTGGAGAGGTGACACTGCTTTCTCAATGGTCACTTCTTTGGGTGAGAAGCTGCTTGTCCAGGCAGTATCAAAAAGAAGGGACTGTATTCAAACAAAGAGCCTTATTTCTACTCTATGTTGACTGAGTAATAACATGCTGGTGGTAAGAACACCAGTGCCTTAGACGTAGGGTAATTGTTCATGCTCTGTTTCAAGGCAATCAATGTATAGACAAAGAAATGCATATCTAAAATGTACCAAGAAGCATCACTCCATTGAATTTCTCTACTTTCAATTGTCTTATTTCTCTGCATAAAGATGTTTACTAACTTACTGGAGGTTAGATTGCACTGTCTTTTCTCCTCAAAACAGACACAGGCTAAAAACCCTCTGTTATAAAACTTACTATTCACAAAGGATGCTCTAAAAAAAAATGAGTAGAACTGACTAAAAAACAATCTTTAGAAAATAGGCTCTATTTTTTTTAGGAGGAGGGGAGAACTTTTTAATTTTTATTTTTTTTCAGGTATTTTTGGAGGACATCAACTCTTTCCATAAGACAGGTTGGATTTTTATAGTATTAGACTGAATGTGCAGGAAGGGAGTCAGCAGTGAAATAAATCTACCTAAATGAGGCCACAAAGCGGTTTCACATCTAAACTCCAAAAGCATTATATGTGCTTTTTGCTCAAGTCATGATATCTTCACTGCACATAAAATATTTTCCTGTCCATATCAAAGCGCATCCAGAAACACCTGGATTTCAGTGCCACTCAGCTGGAGAATGCCCTGCACAGATTTGGTCTAGATCCTGATATGGAGTAAATTAGCCTGGCTTTGTCAGCTTCAGTAAAGCTTCAGTAAATCAATAGCTATTTACACCAGCTAAAGATCTGATGTGTATTCCTTTCTCTCCCCTTTTTTTGGATAGTCTCTTACTTGAAATTGGTAGGAATTACAACACGGATAAACAATACAGACACACTTTTAATAAAAACAATTGCATGTTTAAGATTGTGGATATTGGGAGCAAAGTTGACTGAAACAATGCATACAAATCACTGAAGGGTTTCTGGCATCTTCCAAGTCTCAGTCTGAAAGCATTTCAGTATTAGCCCTTGCACTTACTGCAGGGAATAAATACTTATCACAAGCTAGGCTACAGCTAAACTTTGAAGTCTTGATGCCTGACCTCCAAGAACCTGCGGAAAGGGACAGATAACTAAATGAGAACAGCAGAAAAATAATGCGTACATTTATTTTATTTGGAGTTTAGCTTTGAGTCAAAACCACATGAAATTAGAGGAGAATATGCTGCAAAATGCAGGGATAGGGTGTTGCGTGGTATGCTGAGGATTTTGGTACATACCTTGCCACATTTTTTCTAATTTTCCCCTCTTAGAAAATAGCATGCGAAGAGTCCATGTTTGTAAAAATGAAGGTGCTCTTTACTGAAGAAACCAACTGCATCCATGTTTCTGGGGCTTTCCACATATTCTGACTTCTTGGCAGAGACGCTCCGTTCTCCTTTTCCTTGAAAGATGCATTCCTCCTTCATATTCCATATGGGATGTTTCTACATTTCCCCTGCATTTTACCTTTTATCCCACCAACTTTGTAAGGGACAGAGATCCTGTTCCTTCACAAAGTGAGTGAGTGAATAAAACTGCTTCTGCAGACCTGGTCCCATCACAGTTCAACTTTGCACAAGTAGAGAAACATCTCAAGAGAAAACTTGAGTCAAGGACAAGGAAAGAAAACTAAGTTTTCAAAGAGCAAAAAATGCAAGCAAGCAGGATTTTTGCAAGCTAGAGGAAAGGGAAAGATGAATACGGTCAGCCAGTCCTTGGTTGAAGCAAAGAGGAAAGTTTTACATGAGAACTAGCTCAGTGGTCTGGAATACGAAGGTGAGAAGGTGTTTTGCAGATAAGTAGTTAAAAGAGGAGGAGAGCAATAACCATTATTCATGGGAGTCCTATAAAGGCAAAAAAATTATAGGTCAATATTAAAATGTGGGGTTTAAGTAATACAAAACTGGGAAGACTACGTAGAGGTAGTTCAAGATGAGTTTTGGAAATCCAGAGACAATAAGTAAACTGTGGATAAACTGGCAATACCTTGAAATACATTTACTTTATTCAAGAGTAAAACTGTGTGAAAGTTCTCATGTCACCCATCCCCTTAGAGGGAGAGCTGGGAAGCTCAGCCCAGCTCAATGAACCTTTGGGTTAGAAGAGAGCAGGAGCAGCCCAGGTTCCTGCAGGGCTCTGTGTGTGTAGTTTGCACATTCCTTGTCTGCTCTGCACCTTGCCCAACTCATTATTATTAGTTTATCTCTTTCAGGAGCAATGCCTTTGTACAGAGCACAGACCGTGTAGGAAAAAAAGTCAAGGCTTATCTGTGATCGAAAGCACACACATTTTTGCTAAGGCCCCTCTCTCCAGGCCCCTTAGATGCTATAATTCTGTCAGCAATCTAAGTCCCTGCCTATTGCAGATTGCACTTTAAATGAGTTTCAACAGTACCTGATGTTCCTTACTTTTAGACTTTTTTTGCCTCCCCCATCTGAAGGGATACATTCAAACAAAGAAGGCAAAAGTGCAAAGATTAAACTGAACTTAAACCAGACACCTTTTGCACTCAGAGAGCTATGTCCTTTGTTCAGAAGTCACTTACAGCCCTCCTCCTACACTAAGCTGTATTTTTCATTCTCAGCAAATCACAGGACCAGATGCTCCTTTTGACATGTGGAGACAAGTCACAGATTTGGAGGCTTTCTCAATTTGTGTTAGCTAATGTAACAGTTATTATAGCTACATTCTCAATATTGGAGAAACATGCTTCCCTGACTTGATTTGATTTCTTGTCAAAGTGGCTTACAGAAAACACAAGTAGCTATTACTTGGCTTACTCTCTATTCTGTTAAGTTTATTTTAAAAGTGGCATGAAATTAATTTTTCCACTTTGGGTTATTTCTTTTTTATTAGTTTTCAGTGTGAAATGGTTGAATCTGACTTCTTTCTCTAAAAATAAGAATCTGACAATAGTGAATGTACTGCTGGGATGGAAAGTTGATGCACTGACCATTGCAGAGGCCAATGTTTATTATCAGTACTGTAGTGCAGGTACAGTTTCTGCAGTACATTGTAGTCTCAGTCATGGAGGAGGACCCCACTGTACCCTGTGTGCTGTACAAACAAGAAGCAAGAACAGACAGTGGCGAGGTAACCTTCGGTAGTAAGAGACTTGTTTGGACTCCATGTTTGGCCAGTGTGCAGCTCAGCTGTCACAGAGTCAGTGCAGAGCTGATGAAGAGGTGCTGTTTGTGTGTTTTCAGTCACGATATTCTTGCTGAACATGGCAGTTCATGAACACCCAAATATGTGGGTCTGGATGAAATTCAGATAAAACTCCCTGTGAGCGTGTTAGCTTCAGCTGAATCTCTATGATGGTCATTGTGGCACAGAGCTTGTCATAAATTAATTTGATACTTGTCTTGAGCATTATACTGTTACTTTGAGTAAAGTAAGAGAAGAGGAGAATTTCATGTGTGTACCACAACAGGGCTGAATGTCAGTGGTCTAAAAATCTATTCACATAGAGTGGTGCTCTGGACTGGTATTAACAGTGTTCTCTCATTTTTCAGTGCAAAATGTATGCTCATTCATATTGTAATCTCTATTATAGATCTTTTTGTAATATACATCTGTATATATTTTTTAATATACATCTGTATATATTTTATCTATCCGTAATATACTTTATCAGCTGGATGTAGGTAAACACACAAATCTGTGTTGTGCAGGTTGCTATATAGCACTAGGGGGTGTGAAAATGTGAGCAGGTTCCTCAGATTCTTTCAAATCTGTGTAGAACAAATAGGCTTTCATTTTTAAAGGCCAGGACCAGATGTGGTAACTGCGTGGCACTTAATTTTTCTTCCTTGGAACGATGAAGGGCTGAGATGACCTTGTAACTTCAAGGAGTCTACAGCAGTGATTTCAAACCTGACACTTAGATCAATCACTAAATCATTCCCCTTAGCTGAACTGACTCATTGCCTATTTGCCCACCATGAAAAAAGCAAAAAGCACGGTCCTTTTAATGCCCCTCTTGTATTTCAAAGCCACTCCTGTGTAAGGCTTGTCCTAAACAATATGCTATCCAGGCATATAGCAGCCAACCTTTCCAGTGCAGAAGCTGCAAGTAATTTAATAAATGATTCCAGAAGCAGCAGGTTTAATTAACCTACATCTCTTCCACTCAGTAAGCCAGCCCATGGCAGCACTGCCTACAATATCTGCAGGTCTCCCCCATAAACCCAGTGCCCCATTTCCTCCCCCTCTCCCAAAGATGCTTACAGTCTGCCCCCCCATTTCCTGAATCCCTGTCCATACCCCTCCTCCATCTCTTGTTCCCAAAATCACCCCCAATTGCAATGTCGCACGTTTTATTTTTGCTCCCTGCAGTTCTGTGCCACTCCCACCCCCTCCTGCCCTCCCTCTATTTACATTCTGGCTTTCTGCTCTGCAAACCTGGAGCACGGATATTTGTGCTGACTGGTGAGCTGTGCTGATCAGGCAGTCCACACAACATGCGACTGCCCAGCTAGCTGCTGCCAACTGAATAAAGAAAGCCTCCTTTCTCCGTTTCTTTTCCTCAGAGAAAGGAATAATACAGCCATTTTCTCTCCTCTACCAACGCCCGATTTTCATTAAGCTCCTAGGAGAGCAAGATTTTTGAGACCTGTGTCCTGAAGGCATTGTCAGATGTGGCTGAAATTGGCTGGCATGTTCAAGATCATTAGGGTCAGGGCTGACAGACAGGCTGGTAGCGTGATTTCATTATTCTTTTCCTTAGAAACCAGGCTAAAAAAAGTGGCTTTGACAGTATAATTGATACTGGGTGTTGTGAGCAGATAAGTGATACCAACAAAAGTGCCTTTAATTTGATACTTGTTTGTCTGCAGTAAGACTTTTGCCAGTATTTCTTAAATCTCTTAAAGGATCATGTCCTCACTACCAGCAAAAACGCACTCCTGGCCTAATTTTGATTAGCAGATAAAATGCCTCCCCAGCAGTAACAGACCATGCTGTAAGGAACAAATAAGAGCAATGACTTCATTAGAAATTCTCTGACAGTAAACTTAGTTGTGTTAGTTGTTTCCAGTCCAGTCCAGCACACAAAGCACCCAGTGTTCCTTGAAATTTCCTGTTTCCATAACACTCGTCAGGAAATGCTGAGTATATGATACATAGACTTCTGTTCCAAGCATACTTGGTGACATTCCTCTGCTCATCAGGGCAGTGCGCCCACCCTGAGCCGGACGTGGGTGAGAAAGGGGCATAGGAAAGAACAGTGAAGAACTGGGATTCATCACAGAGGGGGGAAATAAAGAGAATTGTGTGTGGTTAAAACTTCTACCTGCAGAAGTGCAGTGCTGTGTGAGAAACTGCACAGACAGACAGAGTGACCTCCTGAGCAACTTTAATCCCTGGTCTGGCAACAATTTACAGTTTTCCCCTGGAAGTACTTTTCAGCTCAGTATACCTTGGTTATCCTTTCATGAAGCATTCATAGTCTTTACATGCTTCACATGGATGTTGTGAAGTTTCACTAATTAATACATGAAGATTCTTAAGTCAGAAAGTGCCACGTAACTGCAGTGTATTCCTTTTATTACTTCCACATAAGCTGTTTTGATCAGACTCTTCATCTGCACAGCCATCAGATCTCACAGCAGACAACTGTGGAGGTAATTTTTTCTTTACTGAATTGAGCCCCTAGGAATTAATGATTGACTGCTAATAGGTTTATTCCATTAAATATGGGGAGAAGGAAGGTTTTGCCTGAAGTGCAACAGACAAAGAAGGAAAATATCCAAAGAAAAGTGAGCTCTGTGGAGTATAACTGACCATCTTATGGTATGTGTTGGAACTAGATCTCAGGAATGGGAGAAGGTTTATAATATTTTATACGGTCTGAAGGTTTGCAGTGAAGTTTGGGCTGCACATTGCCTACTTTCAGTTCATGATTTAAGAAAGGAACCTCTGTAAGAACAAGCAATGAAATCTATCCTATTGCTAGTAGAGAAGTTTTGCAAAGTAAATGTTTATAATCCTTTCATATGAAGTTAATGATGCTTATTAAAACATTAAAAGCAGTCATTCACAACGACTCCCATTTTTAAGAGCAGTTTTATTATCACACTCTGCTCTCTGAATTAATGGGCAGCTTGGTTACTTATTTGGTTTACAGTAAATGTTGGCCAGATTATTATTAGTTCATGAAATATTTAGAGATTTTTGAAATTATAATGATTTATAAAGTCTGCAGTGTCTACAATATCTGTGATACTGTGACTTTAGCCCTTGAAATAATTCCTAATGCTGATATCCCTTTCTGTACTCCTAGGATTCCAACTTTCCTTAGAGAATTATATTTGTATAACTTTTTTTTTTCTCTGAAATATATCCACTTCTGGGTTTCTGAAACTTGCTATTTTTTTGGCAAATCACAGAGGAGTACAGGACTGAAAGCAAGGACATGCCATTCATAACTTCATGGAATATGTGACCAGACACACTTTATGCTTACACAGACTTGATCTGGGCTAGCACAACAAGCTATTATTACATGACTAGAATTATAATATGAGTAGATGAGGAATTAGACCTTTAAAGTCACTGTATTTATGGCTGTGAAAAAAAGCTAACTATTAATGCCAAATGCTAACAGTTTCTGGTTACTTTGAAAAAGCATCGCTAGTTTTATTGTCTATGTAGTATGACTGCAATTCCACATGAAGCATATCTGTACTGATATCACTAGGCCCTACATATGGACCTACATTTCAGCAAATACTGTTTACAGTAGAAGAAGAGACTTTGAATCAGATATGTAAAAAGTGAACAGAGGATTTTTGGAAAAAAAAAGTACTAAAAAAAGCTAGTAAACACTTCTGGCAGTGTTTATTTGTCTTGGATTTTGCTTTTACTTTGGATTGGTTTTGAGAGGAAGAAGGGGTAGTTTTCAATTTGCACAATGCAGAATGTCAGACCATCTTCTTATCATCACTGCCTTTCCTCCCCCTTCCTCTCTACTCTCTAGAAATCTTTTTGTACAGAACAGTCCACTTCTTACCTATGCACACTTGTACTCTACTCATTGGGCAAAGAAATTCTGGCACTTTGACTGGCTTTTAATAAAGGGACATTGTAACACTTAGAAATACTTTAACATTCAGACCAAACTTTCAGTTGTCAAGGGTATATTTCCAGGAGAAAAAGCATGAGGAATTAAAATAATTTTCCTTTAACTAGAAGTCCAGAAATTTCCATGGGAATTTTTTGCAAGTGGGAATGGAAACAGAAACCCTGTTCTTCGGTCTTTAATGAAGTTTCTAGTTTGCTGTTAAAAAAAGAGATTCCTTACAACTGCTGCATGAGAAATTTCCCAGCTTTTCTACCTTCCATGTTCAGTCAGTGAGTATACTCCCTGTGGTTCAAGGTGGGGACAGGAGGACCTCAGAGGACAAAATTGATTTCAAAGAGAGAAAAAAATATGGTTGCAGTACAAAAACATGTCTAGGGATTCTAGGGCAGATGCATCAGCTGAAACTATTTTTATTAGTAGTAAATAATTAACTGGACTTGAAACTAACAATGTTTTAAATTGTCTATTGAGCTTTTACTGCAGTGCAAAAGCAACAGCAATCTACAATTTTTCGTTCTACACCATCTATACCTGACTTCTAGGTTACCTTTCTTTTAACCATCTCTCAGCCACAGACAAGTCGTGTTGTATCACTGAAATAGGAAATGAAGAGTAATTTGCTTCATGAGTCCCTACATCACGTCACACAAGTCATTAGTGTAAATATATATCATTATATAGTTATTGAACAATTTGCCATTTCATATTTATTTACAGTTTTCTACAGAGAGAACCAGACAAGAAAATTGAAAGATACTCTTGTAATCACTAGTTTGTGTGGGATATGGCTTCAAGAGCAGAGGATGTTCATTTTAGAGTACTTAAGGAAACTAACCAAAATAATCTCTGAGTAATCTGGCGAGTTTGTGGATGACTGGTAAAAAATAAACGTGGAATCTTCCTTTCAAAAATAAAAAAATGGAAAAATGAAGATATGAGTAATATAGACTGATCGATCTCCACAAATATTCTAAAATTTTCTATTTAGAAGGAACTATTTTCTTCATGGAAGGCAATAGTACAATTAAAATATAGGTGGATATGTCCATGGGAAATAAGTCACATCAAAGCAATACAATTCCCTTCTTTATCAGATTGTGATAAGTGATTCAGAGGAAAATGGTAGATAGGATCTATCTTTCCTAAAGAATCTGGTATTTTCTAACATTGCTTTCTCAAAGGGTATTGGAAAAGGGCAGTTCTGATGTGATGACTGTAATGGGAATGCACAGCTTGTTAAAAGATTCTCTCAAATACTGTGAAATTTCAAGTGGATATCTACAGGGACCAGTTCTACACTCAGCTCTTATATTATTTTCACTAGTATCTCGTACAATGAAATATAGAATACAGTTACATCACTTGGAGGTGACACCAAAACACAAGGGTTTGGCTGGAAACACTTTGAGAGACAAAACTGTAATTCAAAGACCTCTTGATAAATTGAGGAAATGGCTTGGTGTCAACAAGAGTGAAATCAATAGGTGCAGTCAGAAACAGAGCAGTTACAAAGTTCAGAATACATGATAGGAGTTACAGTCTTCAGTTATAAGCAGGGAATGGGATGGTGTTGCAAAAAAAAAGACAGAACTTGTTTTGGGGTGTACTAACAGAAATGTCACATCAGAAATAAGAGGTATCTGTATCACTGTGCTGAGCATGGCTGAGGCTTTAGCTGGTAAATAATTTTGGACATCACACTCTACAGAAGATGTATACATATAGAAAAATGATAAGATGTCTATAAAGCACAGCATATGAGCAAGTTTGAATAAACACTGCTTAATTACCCTAGAAAGTAAAAGACTTACAGGAAATTCAGAACTTTCAAATACAACCCAGATATTTTTAAGTTGTGAATAATTATGTTCAGTGGCCTACAATGATGTAAAAAATAAATGAGCTTAACTTCTGAATTCTGTGTGTTCAGAAATTGCAGTGGTTTACACAGAAACATTCTGGTAACTCCTTAACCAGCAATTTTAAGAACAGTTTAAATATGGTAAGGATGATTTAAGTGTTCTTGAAGCTTCCTTCATGCAGGGAGTTTGACTAAGTGCTCTCTTGAGATCCCTTCTGTCCTGTCTCTGTGATTTTAATTTATATGGAACTCTAAAAAAATCTGGGTCGTTCTATTAATTTTTTTACACATCAAACAAAAATGTTAGAGAGGTAAATAACTCTATGAGCTAGGATACAAATATTTTTTAAAAGCTCTTTTGCCATAATCATGTGGTCTAAGAAATACCATCTCAAGATACATAATAAAGTTCAACTAAAATTAAAAAAGAATCAAGGAAAGTATTGAAATAGCTACTGTTATTTCTTAAAGTCCAGGTTCTAAGAATTGTATTTCAGTTGGATGCTGGGAAATAAGTTATTTCTTTCTCTTAATCAACATCCCTGGCAGTTGTCAGTTCTCTTTTTTTGCAAGTAATTTTTGTCTAGCAATGTTTTTTGAGTCTGAGTTGTGTGCTGTAGGTTCACTAGATCATATCTGCTCTAAATAAGAAGGTAGGACAATAGTGACTCCAACTTCACACCTCTCAGGAAAATAAAATTCTACTTTCTCGTTATACCTTTTACACTTCAGTGTGAAAGTCTCTTGAGTTCTTACAGGAGAACTGGCCTGTTTTTTGAGGGTTTCCTTTAGTCAGAAACACTTTTCTTGTTTCTTCTTGTCATCCACATGAGTAAGACTAAGGCCTACTGCCTTCTGCATAAGTACTGACACGGGAGTTGTTCCTGTTTGTACAAAACAACGGTGTTGTTGAATTTATTCTTTAGATTGTGAACACAGATGGGAAGTCACACGCATAGGCTGCATTTACCTAGTTTGGGAGAGCTCTTGGAAACTGCACACAAGAATGAACCTGCTCATTGGCCCATCCATCTTTTCAAAATTATAGACAAGGCTGTAGTGTTTGGTACTTCCACACAAACTTTCTGCTGGTAGAAATCAGCATTAATTTCACCTGAGGAAAGCTAATTTATACTTAAGTGGGTCCAGGATCCTTAGGAAAATGTTATTTGCCATTACAGATGTATAAATCACAGGAAGAAAAACTGAATTTGAATCTTTAAAACCACTCAGTGAAACAGTTAAATCTGTATGTAGTTCTAGATTTCAGTTTAAAAATTACTACTTGGGATGATTAAAACATACTAAAAAGAAGCCACTATTGGGCTTTTTCAGGTCTGCACGCTAATTAAAACCAGAAAGCATGTGAAACAATGATATAGTCCCTTAACTAACAGTTTATCTAGCATGAAGGAAAATACCATTATATCAGTCTTGATGAAACCTAATTGCAATTTGACTGTGATCACATTAACTGCTTTGTGGTCCTAGAGTTACACATTAAAGGTGAATTCCTGAGTGCATTAATAAGCTTAATATCAGAGTCTTGTTGAGAAGAAATATTTTGTGAGTTGTGTTGATCAAATATAATTTTGATCACTTATATTTGATATTAGACCTGATTAAATTCTACAGAAGTCATCCTCCTGACAACAACTTTTTTTTCTGCTCACACAAAAAAAGAAAACCTTGGATCCCAACTGTGCCTGTAATGAAGGTGAATTGTGTTTAATGACTTAAAGAGTGCCATTTTGTGCTTAACAGTTTACATATTGCAAATTACCCGGTAAATACTCTGTTCCTAGATCAAATTAATTGTATAACAAGTTGTACTGAGAGGCAGTGAATTTTCTTTGCTGCTTTAGCTCCCATGGTCTGGAAGTTTAAAATGGTTTTCTTTAAATCCTATGCAAAAGCCTTATCTTACCCCCATATGGGTACTTGAACACAGACATGGAATTCATGATGGCTGCGGACATTGTAACTCGGTATTTAAAACAATAAGCTGGTATGACCTTTATTGGACTTTGACTTGCTTGTCTCTGTTAATAAACCAGTGCACTCAAAATTGTTCAACTTTGCATTTTATGCACATAACTCATTAAATTTCAGATACACAAATTAAGATCAACTGTAATTACTATGGGCTTACATGGAGGTGGAGGACCTTATAG